>JAJSRW010001038.1:0-17445 GCA_022414725.1 Microglena sp. YARC
GCAGACGCATCTAGACCCCCAAAATATTGTACTGCGGCCGGCAAGTACGCCAACGTACCCCTCAAATAAATTTGCATCTGACCACACAAGGACCAGCGTTTTTGAACAAAACTCTAGATCGAAACAGCAGCGACATCAGTTAGTGTGAGAGTTGATTTTTAGGTACCTGTCGGAAGTTGTCTTGTATGGCGTCAGTGCCTTCTGTGGGTTCTAACAGACTTCAGCCGTCTTAGCGGGCCGGCGACTAGCTACTAGCGTAGTAGCTAGTAATCCCTTCAAAAAAACTTCAGGGTATTAGGATCTAGTAGCTCGTAGCTAGCAATTTCCTCCAAACTTCAAGCGGATTAGGGGTCTAGTAGCCCTTCGTAGCTAGCATTCTCCTCAAACTTCAGCGTCTTAGTATCTAGTAGCTAGTCCAGCAAGGAGTTCCTCAAACGCCAGCGTCTTAGCGAGTTCTAGTAGCTAGTAGCTAGTCCTTTCTCAAACGTTCAGGGTCTAGGGGCCTATTAGCTTTCTAAGCTGGATTCCCGTTTAGCTATATGATGCTCCCTGGTTTCTGCACTGCGGGGGCTTGGAATTTGGAAGACGGTGAGCAAGCCCAGACTAGGCCTGAAAAAGAATGTAACAATCCAAAGACCGACCAGAGCCAATGGAAGGAGCCGCCTTTACAACTAAACAGTTGGCCACTACTCACGTATGTGCCGCAAGCAACACACAACCAGCTAAATTTGTTGCACCCTTGTTACTCTTTGTACACTTCACTTGTTTTCTAAGTTGAGTTTTGATGCCACTTCCAACACACTGGCTTAAACAAGGAGCATACAAAAACTCTATGAAAGTGGATAGACCAAGGCGTTTAAGAGCCAAGTGCTCTTCAAGGCCCAAAGAGTTGGCAGGAGGGAGGAGACGAGAGAGAGAGAGACGACGAGACGAGAGAGAGAGAGAGATAGAGAGAGAGAGAGAGAGCAATTGATACATAAAAACTCAACAAAAGCATTGCCAAGGACAGGCATAGCAAGCACAGTCTGCCGACCATCCGATATTTTTAACTGGAAGTAGGTTTCGAGGATTTTCTCTTTGTTGAAGTGGTACTTAATTTCTGCTTAATTCACGATATGTCTTGGTCCGACGAGCACAGGTTCCCCAAAACATGTCTACCAACTCTCCTGTGTTCCCTACATGGACCATACGTTTTTGCGTGCGAGTTCACACCCTCCAAGAGCCTGTCTTCGGCGTGTTGCTCCGCACCCCTCTTTTTGAAAGCGATTGCTAGCCATCAAAAATGGAGGCGCCGAGGCAGCTTTGCGTGGCACTGCTCGGTAGACGGAGCTGCCAGGTAGCTACCCTCAAAGGAAGCTTTGCTCGCTCATCATCCACAAGGTCCTCAGTCGTGCAGCCACGCCGCCTTGGTGGCTACGTTGCCCCAGTTCGCCGTATTTTCCGTTGAGAAATACCACGGCATTCAATTATTACTGAGCGATGCCAGGACTGTCACGAAAGATATCAAATTGTCGGTTGGGGGGGGGGGGCGGGGGGCGGCGGGGGGGACTGCGGCCAGAATACTGGGAAGTGGAGCTAGTACGATATTTCCGTCCCGCCCCCTCCCGCGCCCGTATGACGAGTAGACACGTCTACTCGTTTCTGCAACATACATTTGTATTACAGGCTGCAAGCAAGATAAGGTAAAGAGACGTTCATAACCAAGCGGGTATGCGCCCAAGGTGCTCGAATCGGTATGACCTGGTTGTGTTGTCTTCAGATATGGGGATCCAACCCAGGGTTTTTCAGGTGACTCCAAAGATGTGCATCTTGAGACGCACCCAGTTCCAAGATGTGCATCTGAGACGCATCTGACTCTCCATATCAGCTTGAAATCACTCCGGTAGAGTGGTATCAGCATGAATTGCGTTGCTCTCACGCGTTTTATGACTTGGTGACTACTTCTGTACTCCCTTAGAACTATCGGTCCTGACAGTACTGTGACAGCTTCCCGTAACTGACAGCTTCCCGCAGACTGTGTCATCCTTTTGAGTGACTCAGTGGTGACAGCTTCCTGTCAGCTAGGTTTACCGTGCATCTCTATGTGGATATACCTGACTTAGTTCTAGTTAGGTTATAGTCAACGGTCTCTTCCACCACTGGTGCCCCTTGATGGGTCTCCAGTGCTTGTAAAGCTATTCTCGTCTCTGTGTATAGATTGGCGCGTCTGTCTCCGCTGCATACATCTACTGTCCACTCTTAGAAGTGATTATAGCTGATAGGTTACGGCTTCATCTCTTTTCTACCACTGCTTTATAAATGCAACTTCCTCGTGGGCCTCCTGCCGGCTTCGAGAAGCTTACCCCACAGAATGGTTTGTCTTGGTCGCGTGGTATGGAGAGCGTCATTATCTCTAATGGGCTGCGACCGGATTCTTCCTTTCAAGATCCGTGTTCCCACGGATTGGCTTGATGATTGTGCGCCAGCGGCCTCTGCTGCCTTAGATGAGTCTCCTTCCGCCATCATGGAAAGCCATCCCCCCAGCCATCCCACCATTTCTCTCCCTCCTTCTCCTCTTATCCAACGCCTCCGTCCTGAGGTAGAGGATATTTCTGATGCGTCTATGCTGTGTCTCGACACAGATCATCAAGTACAGGAGTTCTCCTCCGCCTGCTGATGCATCTCGCTTCTCCTATGACCATGCTGAAACTCTTGCTCGTCATAAGCATGGAGATGGTTACTACACTGACAACACTGAGGATGACGACGAAGAGGCCAGATCTACCGAGTAGTGACTTCGGTGGAGTTTCTCCCTCCTCTGCCACTCGTGTCTTTGATTCTCCAGTGTTTGAGCATCCACTGGCGCCTCCTCCTCCTGTCTTGAGGCCTCCGTCTGCTCCTCCTGTTCCACCGTCTGGTGGCTACAACACTCGTCTCGCGAGACTGCTGCTGCGAGTGTCTCCAGCGCTGCTGCTGACCCCTCCCTGGAGCCACCATCCACTTCCACAGTGGGATCTGCCCCCTTCCCCTTCTCCTTTTCCTCCCCCCTTGCGCTTTACCCTACTCGCTCCACTGGGAGCTTATCCTGGAGCACCTGCTTGATGGCTCCCGTCCTATGACCATGGATGTGCGGATGTCCCGCTTGTTCGCCAGGCAGCAGAATGCTGGTGACTCTTTGGACCGCACTTTGTACGTAGGATGATCAGGCGGCCACTAGGGCTAATGTAAAATCAGAAGGGGATCCGCGGGTGATGATTTTCTCTGAGTTGGGCCATGCTAGCCGTGCTTTCTCGGGCCTGTGCAGCGGGTATTTCCTACCCTCGTCCCTGGTGTGCAACCTTTGGTGGATCTGTGTTAGAAATGCGAATCTTCGCAAGTACCAGTTTGTTTCAGTCCCTCTCAGCTTTTGTTCCTCCTAGGCCAGATTTCGAGCTACTTGTGCGTGTTGCGAGTTCCTTGGGTGAGATTAGAAACCTGATGACCAGCGTGCGTATGATGCTGGCATCGCTGCTGAGTACTTTCTGGCTGTTCGCGCGATGTACGATGTTTCGCCGCTTCCCCTGCTGCATCACCACGGCCTCTCCTAGTCAGTCTCATGTAGATCCTGCCCTGTTAGGATTTAGTACCCTGCCCCCTTGCGCGCCAGGAGTTCATGTGTCTCACGATGATGCTAGCAAACATGACGGAACCGATGGTACAGGTCTATCAGGATTTTGCTACGCCTCGCGATATCTTTGTGCATATCAAGAGGCAGCATTCTGATACCCTTGCTGCTCGTGTCCCCTCATGCTTGTTGAGCTTCGTAGTGTAACTATGAACAATTCTGAACCTGTAGACGTGTTCTTCCGCAGGGTGCGGCAGTTGTGTACTGACCTTCGCAGTGCGGGATACCCGCAACCGCAACGTCACGCGATGCACACGATTATCAATGGCATCACTCACCCTCGCTTCGATTCGCTGCGCCTACAATTTGGTTTCGAGCTGTACCAGAACAAAACTGTTGATTACTGACCTGTCTTGCAGCATATAGATCATTAGATTTTTTGAAATGTGTCTCTCCCCAGGTCTGATCCAAGGCATCCTGGTTGGTCCCGTGACTCTCCCCCAGTCCCTGCCCATGCTGCCATCCAGCGTGCCGGGGGTCTGGTTCTCAGAGTTCCGGGCTCCCAAGAGGCACTTGATTGCACTTGGGGCCCCTGTCCTTCCAAAACGACCCACTCGGAGGACCGTTGCTGGACGAAGCATCCGCACCTGAAAAGGTCCAAGCCTGGTGTACCGGGCGGTGAACCCGTTGCCCATTGCCTTGGCACTTCCAGGTTCGTTGACTCGCCGGCAGTTGTCCTCCTTGCAGGCTCAGATTGATGGGTATGCCATGTCCAAGAACTAGGAGTACGCTCTGTCCTATTCTCCTTGCACAACTAAGTTCCTCTAACGTGTGTAGCCCGAGTCTTTCTGAGGGTGTCTGGCATGTGGACTCTGGAGCTGGAATGTCTATCACAGGTGATAAATCTTTGTTCACTATGTAATAAGCTTCTGCTGTTGGGCCAGCAGTTCGATTTGGTGATGGGTGGTTCAACTGGTCTGAGGATAAGGGATCCATTGTGTTATGTAGTGATTGTGTACCAACATCCATCACTCTTACCAATGTTCTCTACATCCCTCACTGTCCAGTGAACCTCCTGTCAGTAAATGCTGTGCTCATTCTCTCCACTGCCAGGTTTCTTTTGATAGTCTTAGTTGCACTGCCACTCAGGCTCTTCTGTTCTCTGGTCTTTTCCTGCATCTAGTGATGTGTGTACAAGTTTGCCTGTAGACCTTGTAACACCAGTCGGGACTGTTTGAGGGTTGCTGACGATTATCCTGCTTTTGCACTTGATGTTGATGAGGACGGTGGAGTTGTTATCCCTACCACTCCTGCATGGTTGTGGCATAGGCGGTTGGGTCACCCCGGCTATCATGCCTTACACAGACTTGTTGATAAGGGTTATGGTTAAGAACTTACCCCTCAGTCTTCGTCAGGTGGAAAGGATGGCTAAGATCCCTTGTGATGCTTGTCAGAAGGCAAAGGGCAAACGTCTCCCTTTTCCTAAAGAAAGCAAAACTGAGATCCGTGCACCTCTCCAACGGCTTCACTTAGATATTATGGGACCTGTTCACATTAGGGGCCTGCGTGGGGAGTTTTATATTCTGTGTCTCACAGATCAGTACTCTCGGCTATGCTGAAGTACTGTGCTTGAGAACCAGGGATGAGGCTCCCTTAGCAGTCCAAACTATCATCCTCAGATGGATGAATCAACTACATGGGTTTGCCTTTAAATGTCTGAGATCTGACAGGGCCAAGGAGTTTATTGTTACATGGTTCGAGGACTGGCTTATTTCGGTTGGGGGCAGTACATGAGTTATCGTTGGCATACACTGCGCAGCAGAATGCAACTGTGGAACGGTATAATGGGTCTTACAGTCTGTCGCTAGGAGCATCCACCTGGAGTCTAAACTAGCTAAGTCTTTCTGGCCCTATGCCTTCCTAGCTGCTTGTTACCTTCGTAATCGGCTGCCCAATCAGGGAGATAAAACACCCTATGAGTTGTTTTATGGGATCGTGCCTGATGTGTCGTTGTTGCGTGTGTTTGGTTGCCCCTGCTACGTTACGTTAGTCAATGGGAAGAAACGTAACAAGCTGGACGAAAGGGCGTTATCTGGTAGACTGGTTGGGTACTCTCTGGTGAGTAAGGGTTATTTTGTTTGGGTTCCAAAGTTGCGCCAGGTCGTAGAGAGTCGTGATGTACTCTTCTATGAGCAGTTTGATCATAACTGCATTCCTGGGCTTCCTCCCTATGATGGGTCACCGTATGTCTCTAGCATCCCTGCCGCTATCAACGGACACATGCCTGAGGCTGCAGTGAGTTCCCTAGATCCTTTGCTTTCCCCACTTGTTGACCACTGTCCTGCCATAGGATGACTCTGCGAACTAGGTCAGGGGCCAGTGGTACTGTATTGCGTGAGAAAGCACTGGGCGGGCGAGTTTCTGCGGTTCCTACGGACAAAATCTTAGCCGAATCTCAGGGGGTCGCCAGGCCCTCCTCTGCGCCACGTTCCGTCGGTGAAGCTCTAGGATTAAGGCAGCCTCAGATCATGGTGGAGCCTCTTACAGGTCCATCGCCTAATAGTCACCAAACCTCCGCCCGCCTTGGATGGCTCGGTGTTGTTGAACACCTCGCCGTCTGCCGTTCCTGGTGGAACAATCGGGTATAGCCCATGTGACGATGTAGCCTTTGCTGACGACGCAAGTGATGATCTTGAACACTGGTCTGGTTCCGATACTGCGTATGGCTGGGGTGTTCCGGTCGACCCAGGCTTCGTTGATTTAGAGGCAAATAAGGCCGGCCCTGTTCAACCGGGCAGTAGTTCTGCGCTGGGGGCTTACTAATGGTTACTGCTGATACTGCTGATACCCCCGCTGCCCGTGTACAAGTAAACTGCTTGTACGTGGGAGCATCTGCTGCACCCACCACTGAACTGTCCTATAAAGCTGCCATGCTTCCTACCAATCCTGACAGGGACCAATGGCTTCTTGCTATGAAGGATGAGATGGCTTCCCTTCATGCCCATGGCACTTGGGCTCTCACTCCACAGCCTCACAAGCAGAAGATCCTGTCTGGCAGGTGGTTGTTTGTGAGGAAGGTTGGAGTTGATGGTTCAATCCGCTTCAAGGCACGTTTTGTGGTTCGTGGTTTTTTGCAGCGTCCTGGGCTGGACTTTCATGATGTATATGCCCCTGTCTCCTCTAAAGCAGGTCTAAGAGTGCTCCTGGCTGCTATCACTCATAGGAAGATGTTTGTTAGGCAGCTGGACATCAAGACTGCATTCCTAAATGCTAAGCTGGAACCTGGTCTGGACCTGTACTGCCACCAGCCTGATGGCTTTAAAAGTACTTGGTCCTCACGGTGTTCCCCTTGTGTGCAAGCTGCTCAAGTCCCTTTATGGTTTGAAACAGGCACCCAGGGCTTGGAATAGGGATGTCAAACGGGTTCTGATTTGCACATGGCTTTACTATGTGCAAGGCTGAACCTGCTCTGTATTTTAGGAAGGATTCTGATGGTGGGTGGAGCTATGTCCTGACCTATGTAGATGATTTCATCTGTGCTTTTAGTGAGCTGGATAGGTATGTGTTGCTGATCCAAGCTATGGAAGAAGCTGGATGGGAGGTCAAAGAGATGGGTGTTCCTGTTCAGTTCCTCTCTTTAGACATGGCTTGTACACTTGACTCTGAGGGCAGGTGTGTTCAGATCAACCTGTCTCAGCACACCTACATTGTTGATCTGGTGGAGCAGTTTGGTCTCACTTCTGCTGCCCCCACCCAAGTTTGCTGCTCCCATGTCCAAGTCCACTGTTTCTGATGAACCTGGTGTACCCCTGCCGTCTAATAGCCAGTACCTCTCCCTTGTGGGTGCTTTGCTATACCTGGCTACTTGCACCAGGCCTGATATTTCTTTTGCTGTGAGCTACTTGTCCAGGTTTTCTGCTCAACCTACAGTCTCTCTCTGGAATGCTGCCAAGAGATTGCTGTTGTATTTGAGAACACATTCCCACCTGGGTCTCACTTACACCCACAGCCCTGAGTTCTCTTTTACTGTCTTTAGTGATTCCTCTTTTGCTGATGATGGGTCTGACAGGAGGTCTCAGACTGGCTTTGCTGTGCTAGCTGGGGGTGCATAGTAAACTGGATGAGCAAGCGGCAGCCTACCGTTGCTATTAGCTCTAGTGAGGCTGAGTATCAGGCCCTGTCCCAAGCTGCCAGGGAGGTACAATGGTTGAAGAAATTGAGAGTGGATCTAGGCCTGCCTTGTGATTTGGTTACCATTCAGGGTGATAACTTAGGATCCCTGAGCTGGGCCAAAGACTGGCAGCTTCTCCCTCGCAGCAAGCACATTGATGTTATTCATCACTACATCAAGGAGCTGGTGGAGGATGGCTCCCTTGCTGTTGCCTATGTGAACACAGTTGATAACTGTGCTGACCCATTCACCAAGCCCCTTGATCCTGCGGTGTTCTGGCGGTTCATTCGCATGTTTGGAATGACTGCTTCTCCTTAGACCAATTTTTTTTTTGGTTCCATGTATTCTTGACTTTTGCTTACATGTGTTCTGGAATTTTTTTTTGGTTCATTTTAGAGTTTCTCTCGTTATCTTTGATTGGCATTAGGTTCCTATTCCCGGATCGGGTTTTCTATACCGTTGTTACCCGACTTAGATATTTAGTTTCTCCACTAGGCAAACTTTGGTTTTTTGCCTTGTTACATTCCTTCATTTACACCCTTTGGGTTCCATTCATGGTTCTCTCGTTTTCGGAGTTCTTTGATTTTTTTTTTAATTGTTACATATAGTTCTATGTCCCCAGTGCCATAGGTGGAGTACTAGTATTGTATGTCACCTGTGTCATAGGTGGAGTATCAGCATGAATTGCGTTGCTCTCACGCGTTTTATGACTTGGTGACTACTTCTGTACTCCCTTAGAACTATCGGTCCTGACAGTACTGTGACAGCTTCCCGTACTGACAGCTTCCCGCAGACTGTGTCATCCTTTGAGTGACTCAGTGGTGACAGCTTCCTGTCAGCTAGGTTACCGTTGCATCTCTATGTGGATATACCTGACTTAGGTTCTAGTTAGGTTATAGTCAACGGTCTCTTCCACCACTGGTGCCCCTTGATGGGTCTCCAGTGCTTGTAAAGCTATTCTCGTCTCTGTGTATAGATTGGCGCGTCTGTCTCCGCTGCATACATCTCTGTCCACTCTTAGAAGTGATTATAGCTGATAAGTGGACAGTAGATTAAAGCAGCGGAACAGACGCACCAATCTATACACGGAGACAAGGATAACGTTACAGACACAGGAGACCCATAAAGGGGCACCTGTGGTGAAAGGAGGCGGTAGACAGGAACCTAACAGGGTACAGATCAGACCGGAGACGTAGGTGACAGGAAGCTGCCACTGAGTCATCTCAAGATGACTCAGTCCCACGGGAGGTTGGCTCAGGAGAGCCGATAGTTCTAAGGGAGTACATAAGTAGTCACCAAGTCATAAAACGCGTGAGAGCACCGCTATACATGCTGATACTCCACCTATGACACAGGTGACATACAATAGTACTACTCCACCTATGGCACTGGTGACATAGAACTATATGTAACAAATTAAAAAAAAAAAAAAATCAAAGAACTCCGGAAAAAAAAATCGAGAGAAACTTCAAATGAAACCCGAAGGTATGAAGCAAGGCAAAGAACCAAAAAATGCCAAGTGGATATAAGAGGACAACTAAATATCAAAGTCGGGTAACAACGGTATAGAAAACCCGATCCGGGAATAGGAACCTAATGCCAATCAATGATAACTTAAAGAAACTCTAAATGTAACCAAAGAAACCTTAAAATGTAACCAAAAATTCCAGAATACATGTAACCAAAATTCTAGAATACATGTTACCAAAAAAAAATTGGTTTAAGGAGAAGCAGTCATTCCAAACATGCGAATGAAACGCCAGAACACCATAGGATCAAGGGGCTTGGTGAAGGGCGTCAGCACAGTTGTCCTTAGTGTTAACATAGGCAACATCCACCTGGCCATCCTCCACCAGCTCCTGGATATAGTGATGGATGACATCAATGTGCTTGTTGCGAGGGAGCAGCTGACAGTCATTGGCCCAGCTCAAGGACCCCAAGTTGTCACCCTGAATGGTGACCAGGTCACAAGGCAGCCCTAGATCAATTCTCAACTTTTTCAACCATTGCACCTCCCTGGCAGTCTGAGACAGGGCCTGATACTCAGCCTCACTGGAGCTAACAGCAACAGTGGGTTGCCTTTTGCTCATCCAGTTCACAAGGCAGCCTCCAGCAAGCACAGCATAGCCAGTCTGAGATCTCCTGTCAGACCCATCATCAGCAAAGGATGAGTCACTAAAGACAGTAAAAGAGAAACCAGGGCTGTGAGTGTAAGTGAGGCCCAGATGGGAATGTTCTCTCAAATACAAAAGCAAGCGCTTGGCTGCAGCCCACAGGGGGGGCAGTGGGTTGAGCAGAAAACCTGGACAGGTAGCTAACAGCAAAAGAAATATCAGGCCTTGTGCAGGTAGCCAGGTACAGCAAAGCCCCCACAAGAGAGAGGTACTGGCTATTAGAGGGCCAGAGGTTCTCCAGGAGGATCAGTGACAGTGCACTTGGACATGGGAACTGAAAACTTGGGCTTGGTAGCAGCAGTGAGACCAAACTGCTCCACCAGCTCAACAATGTAGGAGTGCTGGGAGAGGTTGATCTTAACACACCTGCCGTCAGAATCAAGTGTACAAGTCATGTCCAATGAAAGGAACTGGACAGGTACACCCATTTCCTTGACTTCCCACCCAGCTGCTTCCATAGCCTTGATCAGCAAGGCATACCTATGCAGCTCACTAAAAGCACAGATAAAGTCATCCACATAGGTCAGGACATAGCTCCACCCACCAGTAGAATCCCTCCTGAAATACAGAGCAGGTTCAGCTTTGCACATGGTAAAACCGTGGGCAACCAAAAACCTGCTTTATATCTTTGCTCCAAGCCCTGGGTGCCTGCTTCAAACCATAAAGAGATTTAATTAGCTTGCACACAAGGGGAACATTGTCAGGACCAAGTTTCATGAAAGCCCTCAGGCTGGTAGCAGAACAGGTCCAGACCAGGTTCCAGCTTGGCATTCAAGAATTGCAGTCTTGATGTCCAGCTGCCTCACAAACATTTTTCTATGAGTGATGGCAGCAAGGAGCACACGAAGACCTGCTTTAGAGGAGACGGAGGCATATACATCATGGTAGTCCAGCCCAGGACGTTGCAGAAAACCACGAACTACAAAACGAGCTTTAAAACGCAAAGAACCATCAGCCCCATGTTTCTTGACAAATAACCATCTGCCAGATAGAATCCTCTGCCTAGGAGGCTGTGGAGTGAGGAACCAAGTGCCATGAGCATGGAGGGAGGCCATCTCATCCTTCATAGCCTGCAGCCAGAGATCTCTGTCTGGGTTGGTAGGTAACATTGCAGCTTTATAAGAGAGTTCAGTAGAGGTAGAAATAAAAGGCCCCCACGTACAAGCAGTGTACTTGTACATGGGCAGCGGGGATATCAGCAGTATCAGCAGTAACCGGTAATAAAGCCCCCAGCGCAGCACTCATGCGTGGTTGAACAAGGCCGGCCTCCTTTGCCTCTAAATCGTCGAAGCCTGGGTACACTGGAACACCCCAGCCATACGCAGTATCTGACCCGGACCAGTGTTCGAGGTCATCACTCACATCATCTGTGACGGCCACATCGTCGCAATGCCTGGTCCGGTATAAACCACCAGGTATAGCAGGGGGTGAAGTGATCAACAACTCCCGCGAGCTATCCGAATAGGTGGACGGGGGTGGCGACTAGTGGGTAGTGGACCTGTACTAGGTTCCACTATGACCGAGGCTGTCCTAATCCTACGACTTCACCGACGAAACGTGGCGCAGAGGAAGGCCCGGCGACCCCCTGAGATTCGAATAAATTAGAGCTTGAAGGAACATCAGACTCCCCCTGGCCCAATGCCGCCGCACGCGATACAGCACCATCATTACCTGGCCTGGGACGCATCGTCATCCCATGACCAGTAAAGCGGTCAACAATCGGGGTTGGTAAAGGGCCCAGGACATTGTTTTTGGAAAGACGTGCGTGAGCCTAACAAGGCCACTACGGCAGATATCACAATTCATGATTGGACTGATTATTTTGCAGACCTCTTTGATGTGCAAGTAGGTATTGATCCAAGTCTGGATGCTAGGGACTTTGTCCCTCAAGCTGATGGACCTCAGATAGAGGCCGCACCAACATGGTTATGTCAAGACTTTACCACCCAGGAGGTGTTTTCTGTTCTCCAATCCCTACGGAAAAACTCCTCCCCCGGGTAGATGGTATCCCTGCAGAATGGTACAGATTTGCTTCCCATGAGGCCAACTCCCGATTTGTACAAGCTATGACTAAACCTGTTTAATCTCATCTGGAAGACTTCTTACCCCAGCCAATGGGCTGCAGCTGCCTTGGTACCCGTACCCAAATCCAAAGGCAGTGTGTATGACAAGGACAACTATCGAGGTCTTGCGGTGAGCAACTCCATAGGAAAAGATCTTCTCCCTTTGCATGCCTACGTAGACTAGATGATTGGTCAGAAGAATTCAACCTCAGAGCCGCCGGCCAATATGGATTTAGAAGTGGTAGGGGTACTGCAGATGCATCATTCATTCTTAACCATATTGTAGATAAATATAGAGAAAAGAAAAAAACCACTCTTTGTGGCTTTTGTTGATTTCAAGAAGGCTTATGATTGGGTCAACAGAGACTTGCTATGGGATTGCTTAGCAAGGCTAGGAGTCAAGGACCCCTATCTCAGTATTTCTGAAGTCCATGTATAATCATGTTGTTTTCCAAGTTCGCCTACATGGGGACATTGGATCCTCCTTTCCATCCCTTGTAGGAGTTAAACAAGGAGACCCCTATCCCCACTCCTATTCGGTCTGTTCATTGATAGAATTGAATCGTTCCTCCAATCCAAGCTCCCAAATGTAGGGGCTGAGCTTAGGGGAAAGATTCTGCAACTGTTACTTTATGCTGATGACCTAGCTATAATGGCAGAATCCCCGGCAGATATGCAAGCGATGCTTGACTGCCTGAGAGATTTCTGCGAGGCTACTAAGATGGCTGTGAATATAAAGAAAACTGAGATTGTCGTTTTCAACAAAACAATTCTGTGATGAGGCCCGCATGGATCCTGATTACAAATTTGTCTATGATGGAGCACAACTTTCTACAAAGTTATCTTTTATCTACTTGGGATCCCTCTTTGTGGATGGTGACTCAAGCAATCGTGCAAAAGCTTGCTTTTTCTAGGATGCTCACTAAGGCCCAAAAGGCACACCCACATGCTTCGTAGGCGATGCCATACTATGGAGATATACAATATTGATATTCTCACCCACCTGTTTGATTCTCTTGTACAACCTATCCTGAATTTTGGCTGTGAGGTGTGGGCTCCTTCTATTCTGAACAACACACTTATCTCAAATGACCATGCTTGTGAGAAATGGCATAGAGGTATACTTAAACAAATGTTGGGTGTTTGCCAATCTACTACATCTAATATTATCATGGAAGAGCTGGGTAGAAAACCCCGTTGTGTTTTGCTTGGCTTAAACAAGCTTTGCGCTTTTGGAACAAGGACCATACATAAAGAACCTGAGGATCTCATTAGAATGGCTCTTGAGGAATCTTTTGACTCCAACACTGGCTGGGTTCATGACTTGCGTTGTGCTCTCCACAAGCTAGGATCCAGTAAAAACATCAACATTTTGGAGGCTGTCGATGTCGAAGTATTATGTCTGAAGTTTTTGAGTCATGGAGGTTTAAGTACCCAAGTGACACCAATGCAGTTAGAGACATCCCTGATGAGAGAAGGGTTGGCTTTAAACGCCTCCGATACCAAAAATGGTTCGCAGCCAACAGCAATGATGAGAATGGCTTGATTCCCTTTACATCCGCCTTACATAAGCAGGATCAGATTTCGTTCTATAGCACAGTTTAGAATGGTTCCCATTGGCTGAACACAGAAAGAATGAGGGTGGTGGATAGAGCACACATCCCTCGCTCAATGAGACACTGTCAAATGTGTGGGTTCCAAAAAACTGAGGATGAAATGCATATGTTTGAGTGCCCTTTTCATAATGATATTCGCCTCCGCTACCAGAATCTGTTTACAGATATTTATAGGCAATGTCCATGAGGATACCGACTTAACCGTATGGAATGTGGAATTCTGCGATTCCACATTCAGAACCTTTATGAATGGAAATGGCACTAAGTCTTTTTGGAGCAACCTAGCCGACTATCTTTCTACTTGTAGAAGAGCAAGACAGGAAGCCCTGGACTGCTTAGTGGCACCGTTAATTTTATTATCCCTTTTTTTTCTTCTTGAGACTTCTCATTTGTTAGCTTCTTACCTCCGCCACTGTAAGTGGTTGAAGATCTGGGTCCTGCTCTAAGGGGTTTAAATACCTACGCCACCAAAACGGTGGTTGGGAGTTTGGTTTGTTTGTCCTCGACACACCCCTGATGTAATGGGGTTTTTTGCTTTGTGGGTGCTTTTTCTTTTTGTTTAAAGCACAGAGTCTCATACACCCTCGCGGTGTCAAGTAGACTTTAACATGTAATGTAATGTAATGTAATGTAATGTAATGTAATGTCAGTAGTATCAAGCCCTTTACCGATGATAGCGGCAGGGGTGCGAGAAAAATACTGAGATCCATCATAGGGAAAGAGCCCAGGGATACAGTTATAGCTAAACTGTTCATAGAAGAGCACATCACGACTCTCTACCACCTGGCGCAACTTCGGAACCCAAACAAAAATAACCCTTACTCACCAGAGAATACCCAACCAGTCTACCAGATAACGCCCTTTCGTCAAGCTTATTGCGCTTCTTCCCATTCACTAAGGTAACATAGCATGGGCACCCGAACACGCGCAATAACGATACATCAGGTAGAACCCCAAAGAACAACTCGTATTAGAGTCTTGTCACCCTGATCGGGCAGCCGGTTACGTAGATAACACACTCGCACTCTGCTGAGCAATGTATACCATCAATAATTCATTGCACAGCCCAACCGATTCTAACCACGCCTCTATACCACTTTAACTAAAAAATCCTTAGCCCTATCCAGAACTCAAACACTTGAAAACCCAAACTCCACGTAGCTAAGGCATACACCTAAGGGGGGAACCAGAGGGCACAGGAAACAAAGTTAGCAACCTGTGTCGAACCCACGGAACGCACCCAGGGGTCACAAGGAGGCCTAAGAGAGAAAAATATCCCACCAAGATATTCATGCCAAAGATCCTCCACGGCGCTGGTCTAGGGCCAGGACGGCGTCCACTTCGGCCTGTAGCATGGGCGAAGTCCGGCGCTGCGAGAGACCTGGGATCACAGAAGGTGGGGAAGCGTTAGGGCCGAAGGCGAGATTTGAGGTATGGGAAAAAGGAGACGAGGATGAAAGTGCAGCAAGTCGCACCTGGTGCAGATGATCGCACCAATGGCAGAAAATCGCAAATCGCAAGGGCAGAATTCGAAAATTTATCGCTAGGATGCGAAGAGCAGAGCCATGGCATGTAAAGGTCCTAATATCCCGCCGTCGATTATCAGTCAATCCCAAGTCCCCCCTCTATGGCTCGACTCACCCGGTTGGGGGTAGAGGGAGCAGCACCCGAGTGGTTGCTGACCATACCCCCTGCTTCCTACCACCTCCAGAATCTCCAGGCGTAGGTTCGTCCTCCTCTGGCGAACCCTACGGCAGTGCGGGCATCCGCCAGCTTGATTTGAAAAAATTCTCCAGAAGGTAGCACAGAGCCACTAGAGCGCAAGCTCATGCCAGTAGCCAACAGTCGGCTGGGCAGAGCAAAGGGGGGCACAGACGACGTAGACATCAGCAGGGAGCTTGGTCGGCTTGGCAAACTCCCGGTATGCAGGCAGAGCCTCAAACACCGGAGAAAGGTTAGCGACGTCAGGGACGCGAGCAGATGAAGACGGGTATCTCCACCGATGTCCAGGCTAGTCGCGACTTGGGTCTGCACGTCACAGTTCATCTACGACAGACGGGAGGAGGCGACAGACGGCAGGAGGAAAAGGAAGAGAAGATGGGAATGACCGGAGGGGGTTACTTCCACGATGGCGGAAAGGATCCTCCTCTCCGCAGCAGAGGCCGCTGGCGCGCATCGTCTAGCCAATCTAGAGGGAAACCTGCACCCCCGTCGGGAGGATTCCGGTCGCATCCATTGCTCACAAGTGACACTGCGGATCCCACGAGCCCATGAAACACCATTTAGTTTGGTAAGTTTCCACAAGGCCGGCAGGAGACCCTCGCGGACGTTGCATTATTCCAAAGGCAGTGGTAGTGATGAGGGAGCCCAGTAACCTATCAGCCTTGAAATCACTCCGGTTAGAGTGGACAGTAGATTAAAGCCAGCGGAACAGGACGCACCAAATCTATACACGGAGCAAGATAAACGTTACAGGACACAGGAGACCCATAAAGGCGGCACCTGTGGTGAAAGGAAGGCGGTAGACAGGGACCTACAGGCCGTACAGAATCAGCCGGAGGACGTAGGGTGACAGGAAGCTGGCCACTGAGTCATCTCAAGATGACTCAGTCCACGGGAACTGGGCTTCAGGAGCCGATAGTTCTAAAGGGAGTACATAAGTAGTCACCAAGTCATAAAAACCTTTGAGAGCACCCTATACATGCTGATACTCCAAAAATATGTGTACGCGGCCGCAAGTAAGCAACGTACCCTTCAAATTATTTGCATCTGAAAACACAAGACGTAAGCGTTTTTGAACAACTCTAGATCGAACAGAGCGACATCAGTTTGTGTGAGAGTTGATTTTAGGTACCTGTTCGGAAGTTGTCTGTATGGGTCAGTGCCTCTGTGGGTTCCTCAGACTCAGAGGTCTAGGGGGCCGACTAGCTACAGCTAGTAGCTAGTAGATCCATCAAACTTCAGGGTATTAGGGTCTAGTATCGTAGCTAGCAGCCCTCTCAAACTTCAGGGTATAGGGGTTCTGTAGCTCGTAGCTTAGGCCAGTTCCTCAAACTTCAGGGTCTTAGGGATCTAGTAGTAGTAGCAGGAGTTCCTCAAACGCCAGGGTCTTAGGGTCTAGTAGCTAGTAGCTAGTCCTTTCTCAAACGTCAGGGTCTTAGGCCTAGTAGCTTTCTAGCTGGATCCGTTTAGCTTATATATGCTCCCTGTTTCTGCACTGGCGGGGGCTTGTGAATTTGAAGACGGCGAGCAGCCCAGACTAGGCTAGAAAAAAATGTAACAATCCAAGTATCCGACCAGAGCCAATGGAAGGGCCGCTACAACTAAACAGTTGGCACTACTACCGGTAGTGCGCAGCAACACAACCAGCTAATTTGTGCACCCTTGTACTCTTTGTACACTTCACTTGTTTCTAAGTTAGTTTTTGATGCCACTTCACAACTGTTCAAACAAGGAGCATACAACTCTATGAAAGTGGGATATGACCTAGGGGTTTAGAGCCATGTGCTCTTCAAGCCCAAATGAGGTGGAGGAAGGGCAGGAGAGAGAGAGAGAGAGAGAGAGAGAGAGAAGAGATGAGAGAGACGAGAGAGAGAAAAGAAGAGAGAAGAGAGAGAGAAGAGAGAGACGCAATTTAGATTACATAAACTCAACAAAGCATTGCCAAGACAGGATAGCAGCACAGTCTGCCGACCATCCGATATTTTAACTGGAGTCGGTTCCGAGGGGATTTTCTCTTTGTTGAATTGTACTTATTCGCTTAATTCACGATCAGTGCATGGTCCGACGAGCACAGGTCCCTAACATGTCTTACCATCTCCTGTTGTTCCCTATCTCC
>JAJSRW010000756.1:0-47589 GCA_022414725.1 Microglena sp. YARC
ATTACCTCCACACTCAAACACAGCACATACAACACCACATACTCCACACTCAAACACAGCACAATACACACACATGACTCCAAACACTCAAACACAGCACATGCCACACATTACCGTCCACATCAAACACAGGCCACATACACAACACATACCTTCACACCTCAAACACAGCACATACACAACACATACCTCCACACTCCAACACAGCACCATACACACACATACTCCACACTCAACACAGGCACATACACACCACATACCTCACACTCAAACACAGCACATACAACACACCAATACCTCCACACTCAAACACAGCACATCAACACATACCTCCACCTCAAACACAGCACATACACACACAACCTCCACACTCAACACAGCACATACCACACATACTACTCACACTCCAACACAGCACATACACACACATTACTCCCACATCAAAACAGCACATACACGACACATTTACCCCAGCCACCTCAAACACAGCACATACACCACACAAACCTCCACACTCACACAGCACATACACACACAATACTCCACACTCAAACACAAAGCACATGCACATACATTACTCACCACTCCAACATCAGCACATACACACAACATACCTCCCACACTCAAACAACAGCATACACACACATTACCTTCCACACTCAAACACAAGCACAACACACACATTACCTCCACACTCAACACAGCACATACACACACATACCTTTCCACACTCAAACACAGCAAGATACACACACATTACCTTCACACTCAAAACACGCACATACACACACATTACCTCCACACTCAAGCACAGCACAATACACACACATTAACCTCACACTCAAACACAGCACATACACACACATACCTCCACACTCAAACACAAGCACATACACACACATTACCCCACACTCAAAACACAAGCACAACACACACATTACCTCCACACTCCAAACACAGCACATGCACACACGATGACTCCCTCATCAAAAGACACAGCACATAACACACACATTACCTTCAACACTCAACAACACCCAGCACATACACACACATTACCTCCACACTCAAACACAGCCACATACACACACATACCTTCCACACTCAACACAGCACATACACACACATTACCTCCAACACTCAAAACAAGCACATAACACACATGACCTCCCACTCAAACAAAGCACATACACACACATTACCTCACACCAAACACAGCACATTACACACAAATTACCACCAACACTCAAACACAGCACATACACACACATTACCTCCACACTCAAAACTAGTACATAACACACACAATACCTCCACACTCAAACACAGGCCCCATACACACACATTACCTCCACACTCAACACAGGCAATACACACACATTTACCTCCCACTCAACCAGCCAATACACAACACATGCCTCCACACTCCACAGCCACATACCCACTTACACTTCACACTCAAACAGCATACCACCACATTCCTCCACACTCCAACACAGCACTTACCACACATTACCTCCCATCACACACACATACACACAAATACCTCCCCTCCAACACGACACATAGCCACACATTACCTCACACTCAAACACGCACATACATACACCATTACCTCCCACACTCCAACACAGCACTACACACATTACCTCCACACTCAACACGCACATACACACACTTACCTCCACACTCAACACAGCACATCACACACATACCTCCACACTCAAACACAGCACATACACAACACATACCTCCCACACTCAAACACAGCACATACCCCACTTTCCTCCACACTCAAAACACAGCACATACACACACATTTACCTCCACACTTCAAACACAGCACATTACACCACACAATTACCTTCACACTTCAAAACACAAGCACATTACACACACATTACCTCCACACTCAAACACAGCACATACACACAACATTACCTTCCACACTCAAACACAGCACATACACACCACATTACCTCCACACTCCAAACACAGCACTATACACACACATTACATCCACACTCAAACCAGCACATACAACACACATTACTCCACACTCAAACACAGCACATTTACACACACATTAACCTCCACACTCAAACACAGCACATACACACAACATTACCTCCACCACTCAAACACTAAGCACATACACACACATTACCTCCACACGTCAAAACAACAGCCACAATACACACACCAATTAACCTTTCACACTCAAACACAGCACATACACACACATTACCTTCACACTCAAACACAGCACATACACACACATTACCTCCACACTCCAAACACAGCAACAATACACACACATTACCTCCACACTCAAACACAGCACATACACACACATCTACCTCCACACTCAACACAGCACATAACACACACGTTACCTCCACACTCAAACACAGCCACATACACACACATTACCTCCACACATCAAAACACAGCAACATACACACAACATTACCTCCACACTCAAACACAGCACATACACACACATAACCTCCACACTCAAACAACAGCACATTAACACACACATTACCTCCACACTCAAACACAGCACATACACACACATTACCTCCACCACTCAAAACACAGCACATACACACACATTACCTCCACACTCAAACACAGCACATAACACAACACATTACCGTTCCCACACTCAAAACACAGCACAATACACACCACATTACCTTCACACTCCAAACACAGCACATACACACACATTAACCTCCACACATCAAAACAGCACATACACCACACATTACCTTCCCCACACTTCAAAACACAGGCACATACACACACAATTACCTCCACACATCAACACAGCACATACACACACATTACCTCCACACTCAAAACAAACAAGCACAACACACACATTACCTCCACACTCAAAACACAGACATTACACACACATTACCTCCACACTCAAACAACAGCACATACACAAACACATTACCTCCACCACTCAAACACGAGCACATACACACACATTACCCCACACTCAACAACAGCACATACACACACATTACCTCCACACTCAAACACAGCACATACACACACATTACCTCCACACTCAAACACGCACATACACACCACATTACCTCCACACTCAAAACACAGCACATTACACACACATTGCGCTCCACACTCCAAACACAGCACATACACACACATACCTTCACACTCAAAACACAGCACATACCACACATATTACCTCCAACACTCAAACACAGCACATACACAACACATTAACCTCCACACCAAACACCACATACACACACATTACCTCACACTCAAACACAGCACATTGCCACAACATTACCTCCACTACTCCAACACAGCACATTACACACACATTACCTCCACACTCAAACACAAGCACATACACACACATACCTTCACACTCAAACACAGCACACTACAACCACATACCTTCCACACTCAAACACAGGCACATACACCACACATTACTCCACACTCAAACACAGCACATACACACACATTACCTTCACACCTCAAACACCAGCCACATACACACACATTACCTCCAACACTCAAGCACAGCAACATACACACCACATTACCATCCACATCAAAAACACAGCACGATACGAGCTACCACATTAGCCTCTCACACTCAAACACAGTACATACACACACATTACCTCCACACTCAAAACAACAGCACATACACACACATTACCTCCCACACTCAAACACAGCACATTGCACCAACTCCTCCACACTCAAACAGCAGCACATACACAGCACATTACCTCCACACTCAGACACAGCACATACACCCACACAAATTACCTCACACTCAAAGGCACAGCACATAACACACACCAGGCCATTTACCTCCACACTCAAACACAGCCATACACACACAATACCTCCACTGCACTCAACACAGCACATGAACAACACATTACCCCACACTCAAAACACCAGACACACACACATTACCTCCACACTCAAAACACAGCACATACACACACATTACCCACACTCAAACAGCACATGCACACACCACATACCTCACACTCAAAAAACACAAGCACATACACACACATTACTCCCACACTCAAACACAGACGAACACACACATACCTCCACAACACATCCTCCACACTCAAACACAGACATACACATTACACACAACATTACCTCCCACACTCAAACACAGCACATTACACGCACATTACCTCCACTCAACACATTTTACCTCACACTCAAACACAGCAAATACACACACATTACCTCAACACACAGCACTTACCTCCAACTCAAACACAGCACATACACACATACCTCCACACTCAAAACACACACACACACATACCTCCACACTCAAAACACACATATACACACACATTGCACACTACACACACATACACCACCACTCAAAACCAGCAAACACACAGCACCATTACACACTCAACACAGGCACAGCATCACACACCGCACTACCTCCTCCCACACTCAAACACACACACACTCCAACACATTACCTACAATGCACATACCACACTTACCTTCACACAGCACAAACATACACTTCAACACAGCAGCATACACACAATTTACCTCCACATCAAACACACATACCACACACAGCACATACACACACCATTACCTCGCACACACAACACCAAGCACATACACACACACATTACCTCGCACATCACACATCCTCAGAAACACAGCACATATACAACATACCCTCTCACAGGCATACCACACTTACCAACTCAAACAGCAACACTTCCACAAGCACCACACACACAACCGAATACACACACATTACCGTCCACACTTTACCAACTCAACACAGACACATACAACACACACTTACCTTCACACTACAAACACCAAGCACATAACACACACATCGACAACAATTACACACACATTACACACACATCCTCCACACTCAAACACCACCTACACACACATACCTCCCCACACTCAACAGCACTACACCACATTACCTCCACACTCAAACACCAGCACATACACACACATTACCTCGCACTGCACATACACTCACACACATTTACCTCCACCACTCAACACAGCACATACATCACACAGTTACCTCCACACTCAAACACAGCACTAGCACATTTACACACACGTACACCTCCACACACCAACACAGCACATTTACCTCCACACTCAAACACAGCACATACACACACATTACCCTCCACACCCACACTTACACAACCACAGCACACACACATTGCACACACCTCATACCTCCACACTCAAACACAGCGACCTGCCACATACACACACATTACCTCCACACACTCAACAAGCACATACACACACATTAACACACTCAAACACACATACACACACATTACACATCACTTCCCCAACTCACACAGCACACACACACACATTACACACACATTACCTCCACACCTCTCAAACACAGCACATACACCAGCACATTACCTCCACACTCAAACACAGCACATAACACACACATTACCTTCCACACTCCACTTACACCCACCACTTACACACTCCAAAACACAGTACACACATACACACTTACCTTACCTCCACACTCAACACAACATACACAACATTACCTCCACACTAAAACGCACATACACAAATTACACACTCAAACACAGCACATACACACAAGGCAATACACACACATACCTCCACACACGCAAAACAACATTACCCCACACATCACACTCAACTTCAAACACAGCACATACACACACCTTACCCTCCACACTTGCAACACAGCACCATTACATCAAAAAGCAATACAACACATTACCTCCACACTCACATACAACACAACATCACATTACTCCACACTCAACACAGCACATACACACACCATTACCTCCACACTCAAACAGCACATACACACACATTCCACACTCAAACACAGCACATACACACACATACCTCACACTCAAACACAGCACATACACACACATACCTCCACACTCAAACACAGACAACACACACATTACCTCCACACTCAAACACAGCACATACACCACACATTACCTCCACACTCAAACACAAGCACATACACACACATTACCTCACAACCAAACACAGCACATACACACACCTCCCCATCAAACAAGCAATACCACGACATCCTTCCAAACTCAAACACACACACATACACACACATACCTCCACACTCAAAACAGCACATACACACACATTACCTCCACACTCAAACACAGCACATACACACACCCATTACCTTCCACACTCAAACACGATTACTCCACACATAAGGCACATACACACACATCAAACAGCACATACCAACACATCCACACTCCAAACACACACTTCCTCCACACTCAAAACACAGCAATACATACACATAAACACAATTACCTCCACACTCAAACACAGCACATACACACCACATTACCTCCACACTCACAAACACAGCACATTACACAACACATACACATTCAACATTTAAACACTCAACATTACACCACTCAAACACAGCACACACCACATACCTCACACTCAAACACCAGCACACAATACCAATCCCACACTCAAACCACACTCCAAACCAGCACATACACACACAATTACCAGACATCCACACTCAAAACAGGCACAGCACACAGCATTACAACACAGCTACATACACACACATTACTTCCCACTCCAAACAGCCAAAACACACATTAAACCTCCACAACATACACACACATTTACTACACTCAAACACAGCACATCACACACATTACCTCCACACTCCAAACACAGCACATACACACACATTACCTCCACACTCAAAACAACAAGCACATACACAACCACATTACACACTCAAAACACTAGCACATTACCACACACATTACCTCCACACTTCAAAATCAGCAGCATATACACACACATTACCTCCACACTCAAACACAGCACAACACACACATTACCTCCACACTCAAAACACAGCACGATACACACACCATTACCTCCACAACTCGCAAACAACAGCACATACACACTCAACACAGGAATAACCACAACATACCTTACCTCCACACTCACACTGCACATACACACACATTACCTTCCACACTCAAACACAGCACACACACACATTACCTTTCCACTCCACAAACATCGTACACAAACACACATTACCTCCACACTCAAACACAGCACATACACACACATACACATACGCACAGCACATACAGTGCTCCACACTCAACACAGCACATACACACACATTACCACACACTTCCACACGTTACTCCACACTCAAACACAGCACTACAAACATTACACACACATCACGCTCATTTTTCACTACATTACCACACTCACACAGCACAACACACACATACACACAAAACATACCTTACCTCCACACTCAAACACAGCACATACACACACATTACCTCCACACTCAAACCCACAGCACATACACACACATTACCTCCCCACACTCAAACACAAGCACAACACACACACATTACCTCCACACTCAAACACAAAGCCTCCACATTCAAACACAGCACATACAACACACATTTACCCTCCACACTCAACACAGCGAATACACACACATTACCTCCCACACTCAAACACAGCACATACACACACCATTACCATCCACATCAAACACAGGCACATCACACACATTCATTACCTCCACACTCAAAACACAGCACATAACACACACATTACCTCCACACTCAAACACAGGCACATACACACACATTACCTCCACACTTCAAAGCACAGCACATACACACACATTACCTCCACACTCAACACAAGCACATACACACACATTACCTCCACACTCAAACACAAACCACATTACCTCCAGCACAAGCACATTACACACACATTACTCACACTCAACACAGCACCTACACACATTTACTCATTACCACAGCACATCCACACTCAAAACAACAGCACATACACACACATTACCTTCACACTCAAACACAGCACATACACACTCACACACGCACCACACAACATACCTCCACACTCAAAAACACAGCACATACAACACACATTACCTCCACACTTCAAACACAGGGCACATACACACACATTACCTCCACACCAAAACTACACTTCACACTCAAACACAGCACATACACACACATTACCTCCACACCTCAAACACAGCACATACACACACATTACCTTCCACACTCAACACAGCACATACACACACATTACCTCCACACTCAAACACAGCACATACACACACATTACCTTCACACTCAAACACAGCACATACACACACATTACCTCCACACTCCAACACAGCACATACACACACATTACCTCCACACTCAAACACAGCACATACACACACATTACACACTCAAACCACAGCACATTACCTCCAAAAACACAGCACATACACACACATTACCTCCACACTCAAACACAGCACATACACACACATTACCTCCACACTCAAACACAGCACATACACACACATTACCTCCACACTTCAAACAGCACATACACACACACATTACCTCCACACTCCCAAACACAGCACAGACACACACATTACCTCCACACTCAACACAGCACATAACACACATTACCTCCACACTCAAACACGAGCACATACACACACATTACCTCCACACTCAAAAACAGCACATACACACCACATTACCTCCACACTCAAACACAGGCACATACACACACATTACCTCCACACTCAAACACAGCACATACACACACATTACCTCCACACTCAAACACAGCTCATACACAGGCTACACAGCACATTACACACACATTATACCTCCACCACTCAAAACAGCACATACCACACAGCAACATACACACACATTACACACTCAACACAGCACATACACACACACCTCCACAACTTACCACATTACCTCCCACACAAACACGCAGCACATACACACCACATACACACACATACCTCCACACTTCACACATAGCACACACATCCTCCCACAAAACACCAGCACATACACACACATACCTTCACACAAACATACACAACATTACCATTCAGCACATACACACACACATTACCTCCACAGCACACACATACACACACGGACATACACTACACACTCATTTACCTCCACATGCTCGCTACACACACATTACCTCCACAGGCACATACACACACATACACACTCAACACTTACCTCCCACACTTACAGCACATACACACACATTACCTCCAACTCACACAGCACATACACACACATTACTCCACACTCAAACACAGCACAACACACACATTACCTCCACACTCAAACACAGCACATACACACACATTACCTCCACACTTCAAAACACATAACACACCCCACAATTCAAAACACAGACACACACACTTTACCTCCACACTCAAACACAGCAGGGCACATACACACACATTACCTTCACACTCAAACACAGCACATACACCACAGCATACCACACTCAAACACAGCACATACACACACATTACCTCCACACTCAACACACACAGCAATACACACACATTACCTCCACACTCAAACAACACAGGCACATACACACACTATTACCTCCACACTCAAACACAGCACAATACACACACATACACACACAGCACATACACACACATACCTTCAACACACAGCACATACAACACACACACTCAAACACAGCATACACACACATTACCCTCCCACACTCAAACACAGCACAACACACACCATTGACCTCCCACACTCAAACACAAGCAACATACACACAACATTACCACACTCCCAAACAACAGCATACAACACATTACCCCCACACTCAAACACAGCACATACACACACAGTTACCTCCACACTCAAACACAGCACATACACACACGGGAAATTACCTCCACACTCAAACACAGCCACATACCTCACACACTATACACAAAACAATTACCTCCAGACCACTCAACTCACACAGCACATACACACACCCATTACCTTTCCACACTCAAACACAGCACATACACACACATTACCTCCACACTCAAACACAGACATACAACACATTACCTCCACACTCAAACACACGCACATACCTTCACACTCAAACAGCACATACACCACACATTACCTCCACCACTCAAACACAGCACATACACACACAAATTACCTTCCACACTCCAAACACAGCACATACACACACATTACCTCCACACTCAAACACAGCACATACACACACATTACCTCCACACTCAAACACAGCACATACACACACATTACCTCCACACTCAAACACAGCACATACACACACATTACCTCCACACTCAAACACAGCACATACACACACATTACCTCCACACTCAAACACAGCACATACACACACATTACCTCCACACTCAAACACAGCACATACACACACATTTACCTCCACACTCAAACACAGCACATACACACACATTTACCTCCACACTCAAACACAGCACATACACACACATTACCTCCACACTCAAACACACAGCACATACACACACATTACCTCCACACTCAAACACAGCACATACACACACATTACCTCCACACTCAACACACACACACACACACACAGCACACCACACACACACACACTCACAACATGTTCCCATCCACAGAGCATGCTAAGTGTGTAAGCGCGCTCAGCTCCACGAGCGACATATTGCACAAAGCTAGGCAAGCACAACACATACACACACCTTGCTTCCACACTCAAACACAGCACATACTCACACCACACACAAACACAGCACAAAAACACACACACCTTGTTCCCACACTCAAACATGGTATCCACAGAGCATGCTAAGTGTGTAAGCGCGCTCAGCTCCGCGGGCGACATATTGCACAAAGCTAGGCAACCACAACACATACACACACCTTGCTTCCACACTCAAACACAGCACACACTCACACTACACATACAGGCACAACACACAATACACACACCTTGCTTCCACACTCAAACACTACACACACACACAAACACACACACCTTGTTTTCACACTCAAACATGGTATCCACAGAGCATGCTAGGTGTGTTAGTGCGCTCAGCTCCACGGGTGATGTATTACCAAAAGCTAGGCAAACACAACACACAATACACACACCTTGCTTCCACACTCAAACACAGCACACAATACACACTACACATACAGGCACAACACACAATACACACACCTTGCTTCCACACTCAAACACAGCACACAATACACACTACACATACAGGCACAACACACAATACACACACCTTGCTTCCACACTCAAACACAGCACACAATACACACTACACATACAGGCACAACACACAATACACACACCTTGCTTCCACACTCAAACACAGCACACACTCACACTACACATACAGGCACAACACACAATACACACACCTTGCTTCCACTCTCAAACACAGCACACACTCACACTACACATACAGGCACAACACACAATACACACACCTTGCTTCCACACTCAAACACAGCACACAATACACACTACACATACAGGCACAACACACAATACACACACCTTGCTTCCACACTCAAACACAGCACACACTCACACTACACATACAGGCACAACACACAATACACACACCTTGCTTCCACACTCAAACACAGCACACACTCACACTACACATACAGGCACAACACACAATACACACACCTTGCTTCCACTCTCAAACACAGCACACACTCACACTACACATACAGGCACAACACACAATACACACACCTTGCTTCCACACTCAAACACAGGACACACTCACACTACACATACAGACACAACACACAATACACACACCTTGCTTATAAACTCAAACACAGCACACACTCACACTACACACAAACACACACACCTTGTCTCCACATTCAAACATGGTGTCCACGGAGCATGCTAGGTGTGTAAGTGCGCTCAACTCCATGGGCGGCGTATTACCAAGAGCAAGGCAATACGGCACACACCTTGCTTCTACACTAAAAAACAGCGCACACTCACACTACGCATACAGGCACAACACACAATACAAACACCTTGCTTCCACACTAAAAAACAATACACACCATGCACACACCGTGCTTCCACACTCAAACACAGCGCACACTCACACCACACACACAACACACAAACACGCACACCTTGTTTCCACAATCAAACATGGTGTCCACGGAGCATGCTAGATGTGTGAGCGCGCTCAGCTCCACGGGCGATGCATTGCCCAAGGAGTACATGTTCAAGGACTTCAGTTTGAGTTTAGCAGGAAGTCAGAAGTGTGACCCCCTCCCTGCCTGGAAGCTCCAGGCAATCGAGCGAGCTCATGCCCCCTAAACCTGTGGATTGGGGAGGTGGTGTAAGGAGTAGGGGTGGAGTAGGGGTGGTTGTTGTTTGTTTGTGTGTGTGTGTGTGTGTGTGCTGTGGTTGGTGCGTGGGGGGTGGGGGGGTAAAATAGGAAGGTTGGACCCCTCTCTGCCTGGAAGCTCCAGGGACTCAAGCGAGCTCATGCCCCCTAAACCTGTGAATTGGGGAGGTTGTATTAGGAGTTTGGGGTAGGGGGGGGGGTGGGGGTGGGGGTGGGAGGATTTAAACTAGGAAGGGTTCCCCCCCCACCCCCACCCCACCCATCCACCCACCCTGCCTGGATGCTTCCTGGGAGGTTGCGTCAGGAGTAGGGTGGGGTGTGTGTGAGTGTGTGTGGGGGGTATTTGTGTGAGTGTGTGTGAGGGGAGGGAGGTGGGGGGGAGGTGACTTTAAAGTAGGAAGGGTTCCCCCCCTCCCTGCTTGGAAGCTCCAGGCACTCCAGCAAGCGCATGCCCCCCAAACCTGTGCGCTGGGGAGGTGGTGGCAGGAGTAGGGGGCGTGTGTGTGTGTGTTTGAGGGAGGGAGGTGGGTGGGTGGTGGGGGAGTTGACTTTAATAAAGTAGGAAGAGTGACCCCCTCCCTGCCCCACCCCCACCCCCACCCCACCCCCTGGCTGCCTGGAAGCTCCAGGGACGCAAGCGAGGTCATGCTCCCCAAACCTGTGGATTGGGAGGTTGTGTCAGGGGAAGGGTGAGTGTGTGTGTGTGTGTATGCGTGTATGTGCTGAAGGGGGGGGGGGGGGGGGGGGGGGGGGGGGGGGGGTGGTGGTACTTTAAACTAACACCACACCGCTATGCAAAAAAAAAAAAAACGTAGAAAATGCCTTGTCCAAAGCTAGGCCAGCAGGGTCTCTCTGCCGTCAACCCCACCACACCACACTCCACACCACACACCACACCACACCACACACCACATACCAAATCACACCACCTACCAGTAGAAATGCCTTGTCAAAAGCCAGGCCCTTCCTTCATCGCACACCAAACCACACCAACTACCAGCAGAAATGCCTTGTACAAAGCTAGGTCAGCAGGGGCTGTCTGCCTTCAAGCCCACACCACACCACACCACACACCAAATCACATCGAATCGCACCACACCACACCACACCACACTGCACCACACCACATACCAAATCACACCACACCACCTACCAGTTATAAATGCCGTGTCAAAAAGCCAGGCCCTTCCTTTCATCGCACACCACACCACACCACCTACCAGTAGAAATGCCTTGTACAAAGCCAGGCCCTTCCTTCATCGCACACCACACCACACCACCTACCAGTACAAATGCCTTGTCCAAAGCCAGGCCCTTCCTTCATCGCACACCACACCACACCACCTACCAGTACAAATGCCTTGTCCAAAGCCAGGCCCTTCCTTCATCGCACACCACACCACACCACCTACCAGTAGAAATGCCTTGTCCAAAGCCAGGCCCTTCCTTCATCGCACACCACACCACACCAACTACCAGCAATAATGCCTTGTACAAAGCTAGGTCAGCAGGGGCTGTCAGCCTTAAAGCCCACACCATACCACACCACACACCAAATCACACCACAACACACCACACACCAAATCACATCGAATCACACCACACCACACCACATATCAAATCACATCGAATCACACCACACCACACCACACACCAAATCACATCGAATCACACCACACCACACCACACCACACCACACCACACCACACCACACACCAAATCACACCACCTACCTGTAAAAATGCCTTGTCCAAAGTTAGGCCAGCAGGGGCCGTCAGCCTTCAAGCCCACACCACACCACACACCAAATCACATCAAATCACACCGCACCACACACCAAATCACATCAATCACACCGCACCACACACCAAATCACACCGCACCACACTAAATCACACCACACCACACACCAAATCACACTACACCACACACCAAATCACATCAAATCACACCGCAGCACACACCAAATCACACCACACCACACACTAAATCACATCAAATCACACGGCACCACACACCAAATCACACCACACCACACACCAAATCACATCAAATCACACGCCACCACACATCAAATCACACCACACCACACACCAAATCACACTACACTACACACCACATCACACCACACCACACACCAAATCACATCAAATCACACCACACCACACACCAAATAAAACCACATCACACACCGCACACCAAGTCACATCAAATCACACCACACACCACATCACACCACACCACACACCAACTCACACCACCTTCCATTACAAATGCCTCGCCCAAAGCTAGGTCAGCAGGGGCCACATGCCTTCAAGCCCACGCCACACACCAGATCACACCACACCACGCACCAAATCACATCAAATCACACCACACTACACACCAAATCACACCACACCACACACCACACACAAAATCATATCAAATCACACCACACACCAAATCACATCAAATCACACCACACACCACATCACATCAAATCACACCACACCACACACCAAAATCACACCACATACCAATAAGAAAATGCCTTGTCCAAAGCTAGGCCAGCAAGGGCCGTCAGCCTTCAAGCGTTTCAAAGAAGTGAGTCTAGAGAGAAGTGAGAGGGATGCCTTCAGCTCTGTTCCTTCACCTACACACAGCAAAACAAAGTTACATAAGCTCAGTAAAACAATACAATCAACTCAGCAAAGCAATACAATAAACGCAGCAAAGCTAGAGACACACACACATGCATGCCCACCCTCCATCACTACACACACACCTACACACATGCATGCCTACCCACCACCTCCACCACCCCTAAAAACACACCTGACACACATGCATGCCTACCCCACCACCTCCACCACCCCTAAAAACACACACACCTACACACATGGCATGCCTACCACCACCCTCCACCACCACCACTACGCACACACCTACACACAGCGTGGTAATAAGTGAGGAGTCTCATCACACACACATGCATGCCTACCCACCACCTTTACGACCACTACAAGCATACACACCTACACACAGTGTTCATAATGGTGAGGAGTCTCATCACACACACATGCATACCTACTCCAACCAACCAACCAACCAACCATCCAACCAACCCCACCTCTTCTCCCTCTGCCTGCTGTAATGATCTCCAATCAACCAACCAACCAACCAACCCCACCTCTTCTCCCTCTGCCTGCTGTAATGACCTCTAACCAACCAACCAACCAACCAACCATCCAACCAACCAACCAATCAACCCCACCTCTTCTCCCTCTGCCTGCTGTAATGACCTCAAACCAACCAACCAACCAACCAACCATCCAAACAACCCTACCTCTTCTCCCTCTGCCTGCTGTAATGACCTCCAACCAACCAACCATCCAACCAATTCCACCTCTTCTCCCTCTGCCTGCTGTAATGACCTCCAACCAACCAACCAACCATCAAACCAACCAACCAACCCCACCTCTTTCTCCTCTGCCTGCTGTAATGACCTCCAACCAACCAACCAACCATCCAACCAACCAACCCCACCTCTTCTCCCTCTGCCTGCTGCAATGACCTCCAACTAACCAATCAACCAACCAACCATCCATCCAACCAACCAACCCCACCTCTTCTCCCTCTGCCTGCTGCAGTGAACTCCGACCAACCAACTAACCAACCCCACCGACCAACCAACCCCACCTCTTCTCCTTCTGCCTGCAGCAGTGAACTCCAGCGCAGTGAGCGAGGTAAGAGCAGACAGCCTACCCAACACCTCCACCACCACTACCCACACACCTACCCACAGCGTGGTCATAAGTTAGGATTCTAATCACACACACACACACACCTCTTCTCCCTCTGCCTGCCGCAGTGAACTCCAGTGCAGTGAGCGAGGTGAGAGCGGAGAGTCTACCCAACAGAGCGTAGCTGAGGGGCATGTGCAAGGCCAGGGAGGCAAGCCCCCCTAAATGGTAGGCCACTGTGTCCCAGGCCCTCAGGGATGGACTGACCTACAAGCAAGCAAGAAAGAGTAACATAAACTCAGCAAACCAAAACAACAAACCTCAATAAACACCAATAAACTCCGCTACAAGCCCCCCTAAATGATAGGCCCACTGGTGTCCCGGGCCTCAGGGATGGACTGACCTACAATCAAGGAAAAGAGAGTTGCATAAACTCAGCGAAACAATACGATAAACCTCAACAAACTCAGCAAACCAATACAACAAACCTCAACAAACTCAGCAAACCAATATAACAAACCTCAACAAACTCAGCAAAACAATACGATAAACCTCAACAAACTCAGCAAACCAATACAACAAACCTCAACAAACTCAGTAAAACTATAAAATATACTCATCAAAACAATATAATAAACGCAGCAAAACAAAGACTGGGCAGCGGCACATCCTGCCTACTCCCCAGTTTCATAACTCAGCTATAAGCCCCCCTAAATGTTAGGCCACCGTGTCCCAGGCCCTCAGGGATGGACCGAACTACATCGAGGAAGAAAGAGTTACATAAACTAAGCAGAACAGTACAATAAACCTCAATAAACACCAATAAACTCAGCTACAAGCCCCCCTAAATGGTAGGCCACTGTGTCCCAGGCCCTCAGGGATGGACTGACCTACAACCTAGGAAGAGAGAGTTGCATAAACTCAGCAAAACAATATAATTCACCCAGCAAAACAAAGACAGGGCAGCGGCACATCCTGCCTCCTGCCCAGTTTTGGAACTGAGCTACAAGCCCCCCTAAATGTATGGCCAACGTGTCCCAGGCCCGTAAGGATGGACTGACTTACAGTGCAACGTAATGTCATGTCATGTCATGCAATGTAATGTAATGTCACGTCGTGCAATGCAATGCAATGCGATGCGATGTAATGTAATGTAATGTCATGTCGTGCAATGCAATGCAATGCAATGCAATGCGATGCAATGTAATGTAATGCAATGTAATGCAATGCGATGTAGTGCAATGCAATGTAATGCAATGCAATGTAATGCAATGCAATGCAATGTAATGTAATGTAGTGTAATGTAATGTAATGTAATGTAATGTAGTGTAATGTAATGTAATGTAATGTAATGTAATGTAATGTAATGTAACGTATAGGGGGCGGCAAATAGATCTATATTGCCCAAAAATATAGATCTATATAGCTACATATATAGCAAATAGATATATTGTGTATATCTACAACATATGCAGTTACATCAGATAGACAACGGAAATCCAGTCAAAGCGCCTGCAATATGATATGGTGCCCTATGCCATAATTGTAAAACCAGATTTTGATTTTTGGAAGGTGTCCTATGCCGATTTTCAAAAATCCAGCTTCGCCAATATAGATCTATATAGATGTATACAGATATATATAGATCTATCTCTATATAGATATATGCGTCTCCCTAGTAATGTAAGAAGCTGGTACACATATAGTACCCTCAGCAGCAGCCTCAATGACCTGAGCTGTTGCAGGAGGCTGTGAGACGCACTAGCTAGCTTCAGTTTGAGCCCAAACACACGGAAAAGGAGCTGCCTAGAAGCTGCTACACATATAGTACCCGCAGCCCCAGCATCAACAACCTATGTTGTTGTAGGAGGCTGCGAGACGCACTAGGCAGCTTCAGTTGAGCCCAAACACATAGGAAATAAGCTGCCTAGAAGCTGCTACACACATATATCACCTGCAGCTCCAGCATCAACGACCTATGTTGTTGTAGGAGGCTGCGAGACGCACTAGGCAGCTTCAGTTGGACCCAAACAAATGGGAAAGGAGCTGCCTAGAAGCTGATACATGTAGCCCCCCAAAAGAAACCGTGCCCCACCCCTCAGATCCCTCCAAGATTAGCAGTGCCAAACCCCCAGGGCATTACCTACAGCTCCAGCATCAACGATCTGTGTTGTTGTAGGAGGCTGTGAGACGCACCCAGGCACATTACTATTGTTGGCCCAAAGACATAGAAAGGAAGCTGCCTAGAAGCTGATACATGTAGCCCCACAAAAGAAACCGTGCCCCACCCCTCAGATCCCTCCAAGATTAGCAGTGCCAACCCCCCAGGGCATTAACAGCTCCAGCATCAACGATCTGTGTCGTTGTAGGAGGCTGTGAGACGCACCCAGGCACATTATTATTGTTGGCCCAAAGACATGGGAAGGAAGCTGCCTAGAAGGTGGTACACACATATCACCTGCAGCCCCAGCCTCAACGACCTGAGTTGTTGTAGGAGGCTGCGAGACGCACTAGCCAGCTTTAGTTTGGGCGCAACCACATGGGAAAGGACACCCCCACACACACCCACACACACTCACACACAAACAAATTCCATTCACCCACCCAGCTGCCTAGAAGCTGCTACACATACAGTACCTGCAGCTCCAGCCTCAACGACCTGAGCTGTTGTAGGAGGCTGTGAGATGCACCAAGGCGCATTATTGTTGTTGAGCCAAGGACTGTTTCATCCTCTTGCAACAGCAAGTCAAGCTCCGTTAGGGAGGGCGCCATGGAGTGAAGCTTTTGGATGATGTCCTGAGTGGTTGGGTTGGTTGTTTGGTTGGTTGGTTGGTTGGTTGGTTGGTTGGTTGGTTGGTTGGTTGGTTGGTTGGTTGGCTAGTTGGTTAGGTGGTTTGATTGGTTGGTTGCTTGTGCAGTCAGGTGGTTGGTTAGGGAGGGCGCCATGGAGTGAAGCTTGTGGATGATGTCCTGAGTGGTTGGGTTGTTTGGTTAGGTGGTTAGATCGGTTGGTTGCTTGTTCAGTCAGGTGGTTGGTTAGGCAGGGGGCCATGGAGTGAAGCATGTGGATGATGTCCTGAGTGGATTGGTTTGTTTGTTGGTGTTGGGTGCTTGTTTGTTTGTTTGTTGGTTGGTTTGTTTTGGTTGGTTGGTAGGTTGGTTGGATGGATGGATGGTTGGTTGGTTAGGGAATTCCATGGAGTGAAGCTTGTGGATGATGTCCTGCGTGATTGCATTGGTTGGTTGGTTGGTTGGTTGGTTGGTTGGTTGGTTGGTTGGTTGGTTGGTTGGTTGGTTGGTTGGTTGGTTGGTTGGTTGGTTGGTTGGTTAGTTGGTCGGTTGGTCGGTTTGGTTGGTTGGTTAGTTGGTTGGTGGTTGGTTGGATTGGTTGGTTGGTTGGTTGGTTGGTTGGTTTACGTGCCCATCCAGATATTGAGACCTTTCCCCTCATCAAAATTTACCAACCTTGACGAGGTTGGGACTTTAAAGTAGGGGTCGGCTAATGTTTTATAATATTAGTGAATAAATAATATTATATAATATTATATAATATTAAATAGGACGAGTCGTCTCACCAGAAATTCGAATTTATTTGAAAAACTAATATTATTGTGACACTGTAATAATATTAGTTAATATTAGTTTTTCAAACACTAATATTAGTTGCCGTTCCTTTTTTTTAGGCTTGGGAACCTCCTGACGGCGATAAATAAATAGTATGCTTTATTACGAGGCGTAAGGTTGAGGGGGCCAGCCCGTTTGCTTGCGCAGGGGCCAACCACCAATAGAAAGCGATAAGATCTTAAACGATATGACATTGATAACATTATCCTATTGGTCTGTGGTGGAACCAACTATATGCTATTATAGCCCTATTATCAGAATAAATCGACCGGTGTGGAGCAAAAATTAGAGGCCTGGGCACCTCCTGACGGTGATAAATAAATAAATAGTACGCCTTATTACGAGGCGTAAGGTTGAGGGGGCTAGCCTGTTTGCTTGCGCAGGGGCCAACCACCAATAGAAAGCGATAAGATCTTAAACGATATGGCATTGATAACATTATCCTATTGGTCCATGATCAACCCAACTTTTTGCAATTGTAGCCCTGTTATCAGAATAAATCTGGGGGGGGGGGGGGGGGGGGGGGCATGAGTCACAGGGCAAAGGGCGTGGGGGATGGAGCAAAATTAAGAGGCCTGTACACCTCCTGACGGTGATAACCATATCCTATTGTTACATATTGGATCTCCAAATGTCGTTTTGTTTAAATCATGACTGAAATTCTTGCCATACCTGCAGCTTGTCCCGCGAAAAGAGTGGGGCATCGACATTGACCCTAAGCCTGGCGGATGCAGCTGCAGGGAAGCTGCCGGGTCTCAAGGCCAGCGGCTTCAGGAGATGTGGCGGGGCTGGTAGCTGGCTGAGTTGGTTATGAGTTGGTTGGTGGCCTGCCCGCCAGGTGGCAGCTGTACCTCGTGTGGCTCTGGGTTGGGCCATGAAGTCGTGTGCGTCCAGGTGGAGGTGCTTGATGTTGAGGAGTGCATTGTGGCGTACAGCGTGGGAGGTGAGACAGAGCGTGGCCAGGTCGGGGGGGTCCAGGAGGGAGAATATTTGGTGCAGGACACAGTCGTCCAGAAGGTAGAGGGAGCCGGACACATTTGTGGTGCGCTGGCGGGCGAACCTGAGGGTGGGGTAGGGTGGGGTGGGTGGGTGGGTGGGTGTATGGGAGGTAGAGAGAGCCGGACACATGTGTGGTGCACTGGCGGGCGGAACCTGAGGGTGGGGGTGGGGTGGGGTGGGTGGGTAGGTGGATGTATGGGAGGTAGAGAGAGCCGGACACATGTGTGGTGCGCTGGCGGGGCGGAACCTGAGGGTGGGGTGGGGTGGGGTGGGTGGGTGGGTGGGTGTATGGGAGGTAGAGAGAGCCGGACACATGTGTGGTGCGCTGGCATGCGGATCCAGAGGGTGGGGTGGGGTGGGGTGGGTGGGTGTATGGGAGGTAGAGAGAGCCCGGCACATGCGTGGTGCGCTGGCGGGCGGAACCTGAGGGGTGGGTTGGGGTGGGTGGGTGGGCTGGCGAGCGGAACCTGAGGGGCGGGGTGGGGTGTGTGTGTGTGGGGGGGGGTGATATGAGTGAGGTTTGGGGTATGGGTTTGTGTGGGTTGGGGTTGGGGGGGGCAGTGGGAAGGGGGAGGGGGGGTTGAGGGATGAAGGGGGAGGAGGTTAAGAATAGGAATAGTGGTAGTGTTGATGGGGTTGGTTGATGGTGTGGGGGTGGGAGGTTGATGGGTTGCATATGGTGTGGTGGTGGTGTGTGTGTGCGGATCGTGGGTGGATAGGTTTGGATTTTGGGAGGGTGCGTGCGGTGTGTGGTGTGTGATATGTGGTGTGTGTTTGTGTGTGTCTGTGTGGTGTGTCTGTGTGTGTGTGTGGGGGGGGGGGGGGGGGGGGTGGGGGGTACCTTGTTTGCTCATGCAGTCAATCAAGCCAAGCCAAGCCAGGCCAATGCACGAAATAGCCCTTCCGTCTGTCAGCCTTGTTTTCTCTTGCTTCGATGCTCGCAGTTCGACAGCAGTACGCCAGCCAATTCGCGGGTGGGCGTGCGAAGAGACGGCCTAGCAGCGTAGACAGGTCCCTGGTCTTGAATGACGAGCCCGTTCAGCCTTGAACCTAGGGATATAGAACCTAGGGTACTAACTGGTTTGAAATTCGCGCCAGCCAAACCTTCTGGACCCTTCTTTCTGTCGATCTCTACTGCCTTGCTTCCAGTGCTGTTAGTAATGGCCACGCCAAAATCTGGCCTCTACAGCTCATTGGGATCGAATGTCCGGCAGAGCCTCCTTGTGCTGTCTCGACTGGCCAGCCAACGACAAAGCTACTAGCAGGTAGACGAAAGTCCACCTTCCACCGATCAAAGAGGCAAGAAGGACATACTCCGCACCATAATGTTAGGCGGGTCAAAGCAGGCTCAAAACAGAGGATCTCGGACAGCTCCGTTTATGCTCCGAAGTCAAGCGGACAGGCTGTACACTTTCAGCTGGCTCTGGCCATGGCTCCATTTTCAACCCCGACGTCACGACTGAACCCTAGGATTTCAACCGTAACCCGTGGGCGTGGGCGTATTGACGTCCCCCCTCAGCAAACTTGGTATCAAATGCGATTTTGAATCGAGCCTGTCATTGGATTATTGGATTGGAGTCCATCAAAAGCCTAACCAGCCTCCAGACTCCTTAAATCAAGGTCTGACAAGACTTCAAAATTCCAACGAGATCTCATTCTTTCTCACGCCATCCGGGATATTCCTTCCCTCCTTGCTGTGTCCTTCCTTCTGCCTCTCTGCTTTAGTAAAATCGGGCGGGCTGCAAAGGTGCTGCACAGAACAGCGCAGCGACATGGCATTGAATAGCCAGGCGGTTCGTGAAGATGCCTCCGCCCAATTTAACGCAGATACACTGTTTATGTGTCACGAAGCTTTGCTGCCTTGCTTCGACTTGGGGACAAGACGCACGTGGAGGTTGGTCTGCAGACGCACTTGCGAGAGAGTCCTAGCTGCGACCCGTTGCTTAACATGGGATGGCGACACCCAGTGGGTGAGTTGCTGATGTTCACTCTGCGTGTGCATTGCCACGATCTCAAGGTGCTGGTTGCAGTGGTGTGTGTGTGGTGGGGTTGGGGTGGGGGTTGGGGTGTGTGGGGGGGGGGGGGTTGGGGGGGGGGGATTAACAAGGGGCCTCTTAGGACCTCCAATCACCATCCCATATCTTGAAGGTACATCACGGAATAACTGTGAGCTCTAATCCTATGGTATCATCAATGAATATACCCATCCATGATTCATTCAATGCCCATGGGCTAAACATATCTGAAACCAGGAGAACCGCTCCCCCTAACAGGATGGCTCCCGACAGAATTGCTCCCCCATCCCCCAGCCATCCCGGATTGGACCAGACATGACCATCTTCAACAAGTGCCCTGCGCTTAAGAGAATCTGCTTTTGGGGAGCTACTGGAGATCTCGCCCTTGATCGCCTGCCACCCTGCTTGCATGCCCTAGAGGTGAAGCTCAGGCCTCATCATGATAACCCTGTTGAAATGTCTGCCACTCTGTCTCCCTTGTCATCCCTGACCCAGCTTAAGGAGGCTGTTCTACATGGTTTCCCATTCACCAGTGTAGCCGCCTTGGACTCATGCACTGCTCTGCGCTCCCTAGACCTCAAAGACTGCTTGGCCTTGACAAGTATTTCATCCTTGTCAGCCTTTCCCAATTTGCATTCCTTGAGTCTGGCTAACTGCGGGCCGCTTAGGGATCTCACCGTCTTGTCAGTGTCTTGTAAGCTGCACACCCTGGATCTTTCTCGCTGTCGTCAACTTTAGGATATCTCAGCCCTGTCAGCGTGTCCAAATCTACTTACACTGAATCTGTCTCGGTGCAATGACCTTGAGGACATCACTGCCCTGAAGCTGTGTACACGTCTGCACACCCTGGATCTTAGTTTCTCAGATCGACTTCCTGACATCACTGCCCTTGCACTGTGTACACATCTGCATAGCCTGGGTCTTTCAGGGACTTCCCTTCAGGACATCACATCCCTGTCAGCATGTTCCAATCTGCATACGCTGATGCTGTCTATGTGCTATGATCTTAAGGACATCACAGCCCTGTCAACGTGTTCCAATCTGCACACGTTGTATCTGTCGCAATGTGTGGAACTTGAGGACATCACAGCCTTGTCAGCGTGTACAAATCTGAATACACTAGATCTGTCAGAGTGTGAGAAGGTTTGGGACATAGCAGCCTTGCCAGGGTGTTCCGATCTGCATACCCTACTCCTGTGGGACTGTACAGCACTGAAGGACTTCGCCGTCTTGTCAGCGTGTACAAATCTGCACACCCTGTCCCTGGGTTACTGTGATAACGTTGCGGACATCACCTCGGTTTGGGACATGGCAGCCTTGTCAGCGTGTACAAACCTGCATACGCTGGAACTGTGTAGAGTTCGTCTGGCATTGGAAGGAATCTCAGTCTTGTCAGCATGCCCCAGTCTCACTGTGCTGCATCTGCCTTACTGTGGTCAACTTCCGGACCTCACTGCCCTCTCAGCGTGTTCCAATCTGCATGCCCTTGATCTTACTGGCGGTGATCAACTTCAGGACCTCACTGCCTTGTCAGTGTTTGCCAATCTGTGTAGCCTGGATCTCTCCGACTGGCATCATCTTCAGGACCTTGCTGCCTTGTCGGTGTTTTCTGATCTGCATACCCTAGACCTTACCTCGTGTGTCTTGCAGAAGCAATCGCTGCCTTGTTCAAATTGTTCCAAATCTGCACACGCTTGCTCTAAGATGCTCTGGGCCACTTCAGGACATGGAAGCCTTGTCAGCGTGTACCAATCTGCGTACGTTGTCTCTGCAGCTTGACTGGAGGATGGAACTTGAGGATATCACATTCTTATCCACTTGTCGCGGTCTGCATACCCTGGAGCTGAAAGAGTTCGAGCACCTCAAGGACATCAGTGCTCTGTCAGCTTGCTGCAATCTCCATGCATTGAATCTGTGGTGTTGTGGGGAACTCAAGGACATCACAGCCTTGTCAGCTTGCTGCAATCTGCATACGCTGAGCCTGACTGGTTGCCAAAAACTTGAGGACATCACAGCCCTGTCAGCGTGTTTCAATCTGCGTACGCTGAATCTTCGTAGTTGTAACCAACTTCAGGACCTCACTGCCTTGTCAGCATGCTCCTATCTGGATACCTCAAGGCTGTATGATCACTACTGTGATTCAGACTTGTTCATACCTGTCTTTCCAAGAAAATGGTTGTACCGCCCCGTTGTGGAACTATGTAATGTTTGAGTTGCCAAGGGGAGGACAAACGGCTTATTTCACAGCTTTTCTTTTCAGCTACGAGCAGCAGCTTCCAGGCAGCTCCCTGGGCTCCCTCTTCATACAAACCTGAAGCAACCTCGTGCACCTGTAAGCTCATATCGTAAACTTTCCAGTGCTCCTGAAAACTTTGGGTTTGGCCTTGTGGACCTGCCTAGAAGCCGCTGTATGTAGCCGTAACAAGTCCTATGCAGCGTCGCAAGCGATGCGGAGAATTAGCGGAGTGTGTTGGCAACGGAACAAAAGGGTGACAATGATGGAGCTGACCGAAGCAAGTTGGTTACCCGACCGTTGGCTGACGTGTTAGGCTTCACATTTTGTTAGGTCGGACGGACAAATGGGTAAACATGGGGGCTCCCGCCCCCTTGAAGAGGGGGCTCCGCCAAAAAAAGCCCTGGCTCATGTCATACCCTAAGTGTACTCCGGGCTTATCTATGGATCTGATTTTGTACCAAAGCAGCCATAGATTTCCGCTTCAGCTACGAGCAGCAGCTTCCAGGCAGCTCTCTGGAATCACTCTTCATACAAACCTGAAGCAACCTAGTGCACATGTAAGCTCATATCGTAAACTTTCCTGTACTCCTGAAATATTTGGGTTTGGCCCAGTGGCAGCCTTGCGGAGCTGCCTAGAAGCCGCTGCTAATAAGTACACTGGGCAAACATAGCTTCCTGTTTCAGCTACGAGCATCAGCTTCTAGGTAGTTTCCTGAACCAGCCACTAGGCCAAGCCCCAAGATGTTCACAGTATAGGAAAGGTGGTTGTGTCAGCTTCATGGTGCATTATGTTGCATCAGGTTGGGCTGTCTAGCCAGTCGGGGGAGCTACCTAGAAGCTGCTGCTCGTAGCTGGAAAGAAAAGCTATGAGGGCAGTTTGCGACTGAGAAAACTTTCCCTTCATGTGCTTTTTCGCACTCAGCAAAATAGCCGCTACAAATTAAAAGTAATGATGTTAAGGGAGCGTGGTGTTAAGGGAGCCCGTCGTACAAGGGTGGGGAGCGGTCTCCTACCTCAACTAGACAAGCTACCATCGCGGTTGACGACGACCTGCAACGCCAAGAGCGACCGAAGGGGGAGTCGAACCTCCGACTCTTCATTCTTAAAGTGACTCAGTCCACCACTAGACCAATGTATATCACTGGAAGAGGCTGCTACTAATTCGAACACTAGTCAAACATGGCTTTTCTTTTCGGCTACCAGCAGCAGCTGCTAGTCAGCTCCCTGAGCCAGCCACTGGGCTAAGTCCAAAGATTTCAGCAGTTCGGGACAGCTGATTCCATCAGCTTCCATAGGTTTGGTCTGATTGTATGCAGGGAACCAGTGTTTCATTTTTTGACGACGCGTCGCCATTCCGTCGCCATTCCGTAGAATGCTACCCCCCCCCCCCCACCCCGATATCGGGCAAACTGCCCCCCGACCCCCCCAGGCTCTGCGCTTGGCACTCCGCCATGCTTTGGCTACGCAACTATCCTGAAATCAGGATTGAGTAGCCCAAGTAGCTACTTAACCTGGACTACAGAAATCTGAAATAAAAAACACTGCAGGGAACGGCAACTAATAGAAGTGTTTGAAAAACTAATATTAACTACCGGTAATATTATTATAGTGTCACAATAATATTAGTTTCTCAAATAAATTCGAAATTCTGGTGAGACGGCTCGTCCGACTAGTATTATGTAATATTATATATTATTATTGATTCTCTAATATTACATAATATAGCCGATCCCTGATTATATGTAGGGAACGGCAAATCATATGATGTTGACCAAAGACGAGTATGATAGCATATGATATCATACAAAAAGCATATGATTTAATATCATATGATATGATGCCCCAGGCCAAAGTTACCTAGTCAGACAGCCGGCATCATATGATATCATATGATGACATGATATCATATGATATCATATTGCCGACCCCTGATTATATAACAGGCCAACAGGCACTTTGTTCCGTACAACTTGTCGCAAATTTAGCGATTCTGTGAGACCCAGCGCGAAACGCTGCCCCCCAAACCCAGCAAAGCCGGGAGCCCAGGGGGTTCGGGGGGCATTTCTAACTACTGTAGGCGCCTATATTGTTTGCTTGTCATTTGGCGGTAGGGGTACCGCCAAATCTCTGCAAGGTTGGCGTGTAGGCCAACATGTGGTTTATGCCCAAACTGTGCCTAGTGCCAATGTCTGTGCACTGAGCACTGCAATATAGTGCAATACACTTTCAAGGTAAAGCCAGTAGAGCGGTTCAAGTAATGAGAGCGCCTAGTGGGGCGTGGTATTAAGGGAGCCCCGTCTTACTTGAGGTGGTGGGGAATGGGCTGCTACTTAACGTACACAAAGCTACCGGTTGACAGCGACCGCGAGCACTAAAGTGCACCTATAGGGATTTGAACCCCGTACCTTGTCGTTTCGATGCGCTCTACCATTGAGCCAGTCGTCGAAATGGGATAATGCAGTTAAGTAGAATTGTAAGATCTTTTAGAGCAGAATTGTGTAGGCCAAACTTGGTTCGAGCCAAGTGTAGCCTATTTGGCCTACCCCCGGACTGTAACAGCATACAAGAGAACTGCAATACAGTGAATAACACATTACATTACATGTTAAAGTTTACTTGACACCGCGAGGGTGTATGAGACTATGTACTGTAAGCAAAAAGAAAAAGCACCCACAAAGCAAAAAACCCCATTACATCAGGGGTGTGTCGAGGACAATCGAACCAAACTCCCAACCACCGTTTTGGTGGCGTAGGTATTAAAACCCCTAGAGCAGGACCCAGAACTCAACCACTTACAGTGGCGGAGGTAAGAAGATAACAAATGAGAATTCACAAGGAAAAAAAAGGGATAATAAATTACGGTGCCACTAAGCAGTCCAGTGAATATCGGTAACACATTGAAGGAAGAGCCTTCAAAGCAATACAGTGAATAACACATTGAAGGAAGAGCCTTCAAAGCAATACAGTGAATAACACATTGAAGGAAGAGCCTTCAAAGCAATACAGTGAATAACACATTGAAGGAAGAGCCTTCAAAGCAATACAGTGAATAACACATTGAAGGAAGAGACTTCAAAGCAATGCAGTGAATAACACATTGAAGGAAGAGCCTTCAAAGCAATACAGTGAATAACACATTGAAGGAAGAGCCTTCAAAGCAATACAGTGAATAACACATTGAAGGAAGAGCCTTCAAAGCAATACAGTGAATAACACATTGAAGGAAGAGCCTTCAAAGCAATACAGTGAATAACACATTGAAGGAAGAGCCTTCAAAGCAATACAGTGAATAACACATTGAAGGAAGAGACTTCAAAGCAATACAGTGAATAATACATTGAAGGAAGAGCCTTCAAAGCAATACAGTGAATAACACATTGAAGGAAGAGACTTCAAAGCAATACAGTGAATAACACATTGAAGGAAGAGCCTTCAAAGCAATACAGTGAATACAACATTGCAGGAAGAGCCTTCAAAGCAATACAGTGAATAACACATTGAAGGAAGAGCCTTCAAAGCAATACAGTGAATAACACAATGAAGGAAGAGCCTTCAAAGCGGTTCTTTCATTTATTTATTTTTAAGTTGTGAAAGGTATTTCACCCCATGAGGTGGGTCTGAGGGTACCCCTACACAAACCAGCGGCACAGAGGATTCAGGTTGAATGGAGTTGCCACTCCTACAAACGAGTAGGCGCATCTCAATTGTAAGATCGTTTCAGCAGAATTGATGGATGCTCCAAAGACTTTGGGCACTTCAGCTCTCCTACAGGCAGACCCTAATTTGGCTGGTGATGTTTTGAAAGAGGTCCAGGTCTGGGTGGGTGTGTGTGTGTGTGGGGGGGGGGGGGGGGGGGGGGGGGGGGGGCTGTTTTTTTAAGTGTTCCGGGTCTGGGTGAGTGTGTGTTAGGCAGACCCTAGTTAGGCTCCTTCCACTCCCTCGGTGCTGGATGATCCTCATTATCCGATGATGAGGAATTGTAAAGAAGTGTCCAGATGATGTTATGAAATAGCCTATTAGCAGCCTGAAAACTCCCCGGATATTATTTAATCACTTCCCCAGGCATAGGGATCAATATCTGAGTATGGGTTATTTTCTGGCGAAATAAAGCTGGGTACACTCAATATTGCAGAATGCAATCGTGTACTACCGGTAGTATGGTGCAAGGTTAAAGAAGTGTCCAGATTATGTTATTAAATTGCCTACTAGCAGCCTGACGACTCCCAAGATATTATTTGATCACATGGACAGGATATTATTTATGCCCAGCCCCAGGGATCAATGTCTGAGTATGGGATATCGAATGTGGTTTAAAATGGAACCGCTTAGTGTGAATTTCCGGAGTATGTGCAGAGCACAGAGACGAGGGGAAGACGGTAAGGATAAGATCTTTACAGTTAGATAAGCATTCGATCAATGCGCTAGGAGGAAGTACTGAGATGGCGCGGCACCTCATCAGGGTACCGGCATCAGAGTCCGTGCCATAGCTGGCAGCGGCATCGCAGTACAGTGCAGCAGGGAGGTAGTCCTGTGCACTCTAAGTCACTCTAGGTGAACCGGTGAAACCCGGTGAATAACATCCCCCCCAATTCCTGGTATTCTTCATTCTGAAGAATTCCAGGAATTAGAGGAGTTAAAAAACTAGAGTGACAATTAAAAACTATTATGGAGGTACAATGCATTTGTAACTCATCAGGCTTGTCAAGGAGTTAATGATAAAATGATACCGGCTGTGGCGAGGCAGGCTGGCTCAGCAAAGGTGGTTATCATGTCTAAAGAACTCTCAATCACTGATCTAGGCTGGCAGCTTAAAGGGCTGCCATGGAGGTACAGACTTAAGCTGGATAGAAGAGAGCAGCCAGTCATGGTGCAATCAATCAATATCAAGGAGAGGTCTGCGGGATCAGGCTCGGGCTTGTCAGGAGGGTACTGGGGTGAACTCCTAGGAGCTGCAAGGAGGCTGCAGGGCATACTACTAGGGGCTGCAGGGAAGCTGCAGGGAATGATTCAAGATGGCATAGCACATTAGCAGATGTCTTCAAAGAAATGTCAGTCTACTAAAGTAGCTGGCCCTGATAGGAAGCTGCAAAGGGACAGCATGTTAGATTGCAGGGAAGCTGCTAGGAAACTAAAGGGGACTGCAGATAGGCTGCAGGCTAGGTTGCAGAGAGGCTGCTATGGGGCTGGTAGGATTTGTTCTGGACAGGATGTCTGGACTAGTCCCCCCATAATTTGGGTGTATGTAGCTGGATTGCTTGTGACCTAAATTAAAACGCAGACATCTGGTAGAGACTAGGATAATTCTAAATTCAAAAATTGACTGCCTGTGTGTGAAGGTACATGGGGCAGTACAGGTGGCGTACAATCTAATAAATTCTAGAGTGTTTAGGTCTAATACAACAGATGGGGAGCAATGTTTTAACTACTAGGTGCCTGGCGTGCTGGGGAAGCTGTCAGGGGCAAGCTGATGGCGGGCTTGAGCTAAGCTAGGAATGCTGCAGGGTAACTACAAGGTGTCAGCAGCTTGGGGCTGCGAGGTAGCTAGGGTCGCTGCAATGGCACTAGGAGCGGATAAGAAAATGCAGGGACGGTAGGGACTGCTGGTGCTGTTGGGCCTGCTGGGTCATTGCATATCAATGTAATCATAACTATGAAAGCTGCAGGGAATGCAAGGGCTGCAGGGAATACAACTGATGATGTCTGTGCTAGGCTCCCCCATAATTTGGGAGTGAAGGCTAAGTACTGAAATGCTAAATTAGAATCGGGCAGGCATCATGTTGTCAGCATGAAAACATCGAAGGGGTAGAAGCTTGAACAGCACGTGGCTAAGTACATGTGGCAGTACGGGGCAGATAAAGAATTAATTCCTAGAGTGTTCATTACTAATTATTTAACAGATTGTAGGGATTATCAAATCGCACTATGTAACTATGCCATGAGGTTGAGTATGCACTGGAAGGTACATGGAATCTGCAGGTCGCTAGTGCTGTACAGCATTGCAGTTTAGTACAGCAGTACTTCTGTACATCAGCACATGGGTGCACATGTAGATCATCACACGAGGGTATCGCTCATGCAACAGATCTGTTATACAGCAGTGCAGTTCAGTGCACAGCAATTCAGTACAGCAGTGCATTACACATGGGTTGTACGTTAGTACCGTACAGCACTTCAATCTGTGCAGTACAGTACATCAGTAGGTGGCTGTGCATCAGTGCATCAGGATTATGTTACACGCAGATGAAAATCAGCTCACTTGGGTATCGCTCATGCTTATATCTGCATGCAAGAATAGGTCACATCACATGATGCATTGCAGTTTAGTGCAGCAGTACTTCTGTACATCAGCACATTGGTGCACAGATGCATGCAATGCATAGGTCAGTCCCCTTGTCTGTACATCAGGAAATTTCCCTTCCATGCTATATACCTCCCCATGTTCCCCTTCACAAGTGTGTCCTTCATCCGATACCCACAAGGATGCATGGTCGCTTGCATGTCCTGTGGTGGTAGCGTGGGAAGGGCAGGTGGGGAATGCCTTGGAGGGCAGAGGTGAGTGGAAGGTGGTGTGATCTGATGATAGTTATCATGTCAGGAGTGGGGCTGACAGTATGCCAGGTGGTGGTGGTGTTGCTGTGCTTAGTGGGAGTTGGTTCCTCATCACTAGAGCAGGATGTGGATGTGGACGTGGGAACATAGGTGTTCATGTCCCCCCCATGCAAGTCATTAGAGACATCAGGAGGGAGGACAGAATGGTCAGGCAATTCCCCCCCATGCAAGTGGTTCATGTCATGAGTGTTGCACTCATCATCAGCACTTGCAAGTTGGAGAGCTGGTGTGTCTTTCCTATGGGGGATGGCAGCTAGGATACACAAGGGTGTTGCAAGGATGGTATCAGATGCGGGTGTAGGGATAACTGCAGGTGAGGGTGAGTGTAGTCCCCCATGCAGGTGAGCGTGATCAACAAGCGAGCATGTCAGTTCAGCTGCAGGTGAGGGTGAGTGTAGCCCCTCATGCAGGTGATTGTGATCGACAGGTGGGCATGTCGGTTCAGCTACAGGTGGGGGTGAGTGTAGCCCCTCATGAAGCAAGGTGAGTGTGATCAACAGGTGAGCATGTTGGTTCAGCTGCAGGTGGGGGTGAGTGTAGCTCCTCATGCAGGTGAGTGTGATCAACAGGTGAGCATGTCGGTTCAGCTACAGGTGGGGGTGAGTGTAGCCCCCCATGCAAGCGGTCAGCAAGATCATCTGGTATGCTATAGTGGCTGGTTACTGTGGATGCGGGATAGCGTTGCCGAACCCAGTTATCATGTTCCCGCTGACGGTTCATTTCTTGCAGCTGGTGTTGCACGTCTTTGAGTTGATTGTGCACTTCTCTCAATTTCCTGTCGGAGTCAGCTTGGATTTGAGCAAACCAATCCGGTGGCGTGGATTTCGGCTTTGGAATGGTGGGAATAGAAGCGGTCCTAGGGGCTGGGGTTTTCCTAGGTCCATATCTCAGTACATGTAACCGAGTACGTTCTTCTACGTATTTGACTTCGCACTCGGCAAGTGCAAAGGCAGTAGAATTGGCAGAAAAGAATACAAGGCCTACAAGGTGGCTAGGAGGTGAATAATTAGGGATCTCATTCATGCAATCCTGAAACCAATGTAGGTGGCCTGACGGGGTCCCAAACACTCTTTCAAGGTGTGGAAGAATCAGTTGGGGATGAGTAAGTATCATGTGGTCTACTTCGGCTCGGATGTGGGGGGCTAAGTGTTCAGCAATTATACGGGCCCCCGTAATGAGTTCATTATAGTCACCTAGCCTATCAGTAGCCATGTCCAGCTTGTCGTTGATGTAGTGCTCCCATGTGTCCCAGTCAGATTTAATTCCAGTAAATTGCATGAAGCAATCCTTGTCAAGTAGTCCCATTGTAAGGATTCTTCACGCAGTCCTTGGAGGAGGCAGGATGAAGAATGAGGGATAGGCGACAGTTGGAATTAATCCAGCGACGTGGCCATCGGCGATCTGGAGGTGCCTCAGGCGTTCAGCCGGATAAGATCTGTCGGGTGTGGCCACGGAGCAGGATGGGTGGCGTCGGGGGCGTTGACAGAGAGTGTTATTGGGAGCGGTGGAGAGGGGGGGGGGGGGGGGGGGGGGGGGATGGACGTTGCGAGGCAACAGGGGATAAATGGAATCTGGTGGTGAGGGGGCGAGTTGGAGGTGGAGGCCAACTTGGGATAGATCTGGAGAGATGATAGGTCAGGAGTTGGCGGAGAGCGGCTGATGTTGCTTACGCAACGGGACATGGGAGATGGGAAGGGAATGGTGGTGGCGCAGTGGTGGTGGAGATGGTTGTCAGTGGGGTGTGCTGGACGACAGCTTGCGGCTCAAAGGAGCAGGATCAATCCGGATACGCGGATGATATACCGCACAAGAGTGGTGTCCCAGCGGGGAGGTTCTTGTCGGGTGGAGAGCCTTACTCGATCCTTTCAATTGATCCGCTCCGCGCGACAACAATCAAAATGTCCCTCAGCTCGGAATACCGTCAAGCAAGGACAATCTAAAGCGAATGGGACCGTAACCTGTGAATTTCCGGAGTATGTGCAGAGCACAGAGACGAGGGGAAGACGGTAAGGATAAGATCTTTACAGTTAGATAAGCATTCGATCAATGCGCTAGGAGGAAGGACTGAGATGGCGCGGCACCTCAGGGTACCGGCATCAGAGTCCGTGCATAGCTGGCAGCGGCATCGCAGTACAGTGCAGCAGGGAGGTAGTCCTGTGCACTCTAAGTCACTCTAGGTGAACCGGTGAAACCCGGTGAATAACACTTAGCTATTGTCTTGCACAGTGTTTTTTATTTCAGATTTCTGTAGTCCAGGTTGAGTAGCTACTTCGGCTACTCAACCCTGATTTCAGGATAGTTGCGTAGCCAAAGCATGGCGGAGTGCGAAGCGCAGAGCCTGGGGGGGTCGGGGGGCAGCGCGTCCCGATATCGGGGGGGGGCGGGGGGTGTAGCATTCTACGGAATGGCGACGGAATGGCGACGGAAATGGCGACGGAATGGCGACGCGTAATCAAACAACGAAACACTGGTCTTGCACTGTCTGCAAGTTAATGTGGCCCTGCTGTTAAATGTGCTCACTGTCTGCAGATAACATAGGATGCAATCCCATGATTGGGTGCACAAGTTATTTGTTTATGCCCAGTTTTATCAGTTTCATATGCGTAGGCTCAGTATATTATTAAATGGCATGCCCCGGATATTATGTATTTATGTATGCCTAAACGCGGGGATCAATATCTGATTATGGGAAATTGAATGAGGTTTAAATGGAACCGCCATGGCCAAAAATGTGTTTGAAAAGGCAGGCCCCAAAGCATGGCATTTGGGCCAAGTTATGGTTCAGTGCAGATTGTAAATAACCACCTTGGTTAGGGGCTCAGGATGATTTGGTTCAGTGCAGATTGTAAATAACCACCTTGGTTAGGGGCTCAGGATGATTTGGCTCAGTACAGATTGTAAATAACCACCTTGGTTAGGGGCTCAGGATGATTTGGTTCACTTTGTTTATTAGGGGCGCCTGGAGGTGCGTCCCGAATGAAATGATTCGAATCCTTAATTCAATGTATTTTAATTAATTTAATTTTAGGGCTCAGGATGATTTGGTTCACTTCGTTTACATCTGCCAAGTACTAAGACAGCCAGGGTTTAGGGGTTATACCTATGGTAGCTGCTGGTAATATGGATTCCTACTGTAGTTTAGCCAGACCCATGCGCGCTACAAAAAGTATCCCAAAGTATTCCTTCACGTGCTCTAGCATTGCAATTGTAGAATTAAATTATCGCGAACTTACTAACTCACTGTCAGCAGGGCACTAGTCGGTAAACGATTGTTTGGGTTTCAGTTCAACAATACGGTCTCCATTTAGCCCTTCCCGTCGCGGTTGAGCAAGCCTATTTGGCCCACCCCTGGACTGTAACATACATACATTAGAGTTGTTCAGGACGCAACGTCCTGCGTCGCGTTTGAGTGAGGAGGGAAGGGGATGAAGGCGAGAGGGGCCCTGAGCCAGCCACTGGGCTAAGTCTAGGTTGCATTTTGTTATCAGCGATGGTCTGAACCATTGAGTCATCTGATCAGATGGCTCAATGGTTTTAACCATCGCTTGTATGCAATCGTGCTTGACAGGCAGCAAGCCAAGCAGAACATCAACATGGCTCTAGCAGTGACTTGGCTGGTTCTATGCACAAGGAGTACAAGAGGATTCTCAGAAGAAAGAAGAGGAAGTGGCTAGAAACACGCATGGAGAACCTTCATACGAATCTTCGGCATAATCCGAAAAGTTTTTGGATAGACGTGCGTGAGCCTAACAAGGCCACTACGGCAGATATCACAATTCATGATTGGACTGATTATTTTGCAGACCTCTTTGATGTGCAAGTAGGTATTGATCCAAGTCTGGATGCTAGGGACTTTGTCCCTCAAGCTGATGGACCTCAGATAGAGGCCGCACCAACGTGGTTATGTCAAGACTTTACCACCCAAGAGGTGTTTTCTGTTCTCCAATCCCTACGGAAAAACTCCTCCCCCGGGGTAGATGGTATCCCCGCAGAATGGTACAGATTTGCTTCCCATGAGGCCAACTCCCGATTTGTACAAGCTATGACTAACCTGTTTAATCTCATCTGGAAGACCTCTTACCCTAGCCAATGGGCTGCAGCTGCCTTGGTACCCGTACCCAAATCCAAAGGCAGTGTTTATGACAAGGACAACTATCGAGGTCTTGCGGTGAGCAACTCCATAGGAAAGATCTTCTCCCTTTGCATGCTACGTAGACTAGATGATTGGTCAGAAGAATTCAACCTCAGAGCCGCTGGCCAATATGGATTTAGAAGTGGTAGGGGTACTGCGGATGCATCATTCATTCTGAACCATATTGTAGATAAATATAGAGAGAAGAAAAAAACCACTCTTTGTGGCTTTTGTCGATTTCAAGAAGGCTTATGATTGGGTCAACAGAGACTTGCTATGGATTGCTTAGCAAGGCTAGGAGTAAAAGACCCTATCTTAGTATTCTGAAGTCCATGTATAATCATGTCGTTTTCCAAGTTCGCCTACATGGGGACATTGGATCCTCCTTTCCATCCCTTGTAGGAGTTAAACAAGGAGACCCCCTATCCCCACTCCTATTCGGTCTGTTCATTGATAGAATTGAATCGTTCCTCCAATCCAAGCTCCCAAATGTAGGGGCTGAGCTTAGGGGAAATATTCTGCAATTGTTACTTGATGCTGATGACCTAGCTATAATGGCAGAATCCCCGGCAGATATGCAAGCGATGCTTGACTGCCTGAGAGATTTCTGCGAGGCTACTAAGATGGCTGTGAATATAAAGAAAACTGAGATTGTCGTTTTCAACAAGCAATTCTGTGATGAGGCCCGTATGGATCCTGATTACAAATTTGTCTATGATGGAGCACAGCTTTCTACAAAGTTATCTTTTATCTACCTGGGATCCCTCTTTGTGGATGGTGACTCAAGCAATCGTGCAAAAGCTGCTTTTCTAGGATGCTCGCTAAGGCCCAAAAGGCTCACCACATGCTCCGTAGGCGATGCCATACTATGGAGATATACAATATTGATATTCTCACCCACCTGTTTGATTCTCTTGTACAACCTATCCTGAATTTTGGATGTGAGGTGTGGGCTCCTTCTATTCTGAACAACACACTTATCTCAAATGACCATGCTTGTGAGAAATGGCATAGAGGCATACTTAAACAAATGTTGGGTGTTTGCCAATCTACTACATCTAATATTATCATGGAAGAGCTGGGTAGAACCCCGTTGTGTTTTGCTTGGCTTAAACAAGCTTTGCGCTTCTGGAACAAGACCATAGATAAAGAACCTGAGGATCTCATTCGAATGGCTCTTGAGGAATCTTTTGATTCCAACACTGGCTGGGTTCATGACTTACGTTGTGCTCTCCACAAGCTAGGATCCAGTAAAAAACCTCAACATTTTGGAGGGCTGTCGATGTCGAAGGTATTATGTCTGAAGTCTTTGAGTCATGGAGGTTTAAGTACCCAAGTGACACCAATGCAGTCAGAGATATCCCTGATGAGAGAAGGGTTGGCTTTAAACGCCTCCGATACCAGAAATGGTTCGCAGCCAACAGCAATGATGAGAATGGCTTGATTCCCTTTACAGCTGCCTTACATAAGCAGGATCAGATTCGTTCTATAGCACAGTTTAGAATGGGTTCCCATTGGCTGAACACAGAAAGAATGAGGGTGGTGGATAGAGCACACATCCCTTGTTCAATGAGACACTGTCAAATGTGTGGGTTCCAAAAACCTGAGGATGAAATGCATATGTTTGAGTGCCCTTTTTATAATGATATCCGCCTCCGCTACCAGAAGCTGTTTACAGATATTTATTGGCATGTCCATGAGGATACCGACTTAACCGTATGGAATGTGGAATTCTGCGATTCCACATTCAGAACCTTTATGAATGGAAATGGCACTAAGACTTTCTGGAGCAACCTAGCCGACTATCTTTCTACTTGTAGAAGAGCAAGACAGGAAGCCCTGGACTGCTTAGTGGCACCGTAATTTATTATCCCTTTTTTTTCTTTTCTTCTTGTGACTTCTCATTTGCTAGCTTCTTACCTCCGCCACTGTAGGTGGTTGAGATCTGGGTCCGGCTCTAGGGGGTTTAATACCTACGCCACCAAAATGGTGGTTGGGAGCTTGGTTTGTTTGTCCTCGACACACCCCTGATGTAATGGGGTTTTTTGCTTTGTGGGTGCTTTTTCTTTTTGTTTAAAGCACAGAGTCTCATACACCCTCGCGGTGTCAAGTAGACTTTAACATGTAATGTAATGTAATGTAATGTAATGTAATGTAATGTAATGTAATGTAATGTAATGTAATGTAATGTAATGTAATGTAATGTAATGTAATGTAATGTAATGTAATGTAATGTAATGTAATGTAATGTATGTATGTTACAGTCCAGGGGTAGAAAGCTGAGGGGAAAGCTGAAGAAACGAGCCTCACCACCCAAAGAGCAGGTGCTTTTCAGATCGTAACGGCTTGGATACCGTACAAGAGTATAATGAAATTTCCACTTAGCACGAACTCAGCGCCCCCGTCGGTAAAACGACTGTTTCAGGCTCAGTTCATCAGTGCTTGTTCGTTTTACACTCCTCCTGTCATGGTTGGGGAAGTCCCTTTAGCTACCGTAATTAAAACAATGAAGAAAAAATGACAAGTGATTTGTTGGCGTCTATATTTTCCTGGCAATACCGGTACCGGTAATCTTTTTTTACTTCCAAAGGCGGCAAGCAGCCAAATTGCTGGCTGGAGCTATTTGACCAAGTTAAAGTTAAAGTTACCTAATTTGGCCTGCCCCTGGACTGCAACAACATACACTGGATACAATGTCAAGTGCTGTACGTGAATTGGAGTGGTGAACGCAAGGAAAAATGGCCATGCGTTCATGTAACAATTCAAATTGCGCCCATGTAATAATTCAAATACAAGTGGCCTCCTCGTGGTCTTTTTTCAGGGACGAAAGGGGTCTTTACGGGGCTAGGGTTACGAAGGGGTCCCCGAACGTTTCCCACCCAAAATGGTGGGCTGGAAAGCCAACCTGATTTGTGACAATACAGCTGTGTGGAATTTCGGGGAAACTTTGGGAAACACATATGAATTCAGGATCAAAGGTACGCATGTGCAGTTGTGCACACACTAAGCACCTTTCTTATGGTGGCCTTCTCATGGGCTTTTTTCTCATGCCCATGTAACAATTCAAATTCAAATTGCCTTCTCATGGGCTTTTTCTCGTGGCCACGTGACCCATCATCATGTAACAATTAAAATTAAATTCAAATTGCTGACTGAAGCTACCGGTATGTAACCAACATTTATTCTGCACTTTGAGAACTTGATCTTGAGCTTAGTTACATGGCTCCAGCCTTTAAGGCTGCTCGCCGTCTTCTGCAGTTACACAATCAATTCAAATACAATTATTCTGATTGAAAGATATTTGATCCAATCTCGCCAAACAATCGTTGATAAACAAAGGCAACTTCTCACGACTATCCACATCTGCGTTGCACACCAAGTAATGTAAATAAATCATTGGCACTTTACTCTGTACTTCAGTCACGAGTTTGACACGTGTGTAAGCGAGGGGGGTCAGCATTGTTTGCCTCGTCCAATGGTTAAGTGCGTTGACATCCGGTGACTATAGCTAGCTCCGGCTTACGCTGTGGTGTCCTTAACATCAAGACCTGTGAGTAACTGTATTACACGGATGTAACAATTTCAATTTCAATTTCAATGCGTTGAAATCAGGCAAAAGGTGCGGGGTCCGAATCCCACGACCCATCAGGCGTTATGACTGACATGTGAGTGAGCGAGGGGGTTCAGCATTGTTCGCCATGTCTAACATGCAGCATCTCCTATTGACACAAACTGTACCCAAACTGGCTGCGCAATATTTAATTACGTCTGTGAGTACTGGACGAGTACTCTCATATGCACAAGTCACTAACGCAGTCGTTATACATATTAAATTGTAGAATTAAATGATCACTGTAGCATGAACTAAGGGCCCTCGTTGGTAAAACTATTGTTTGGGGTTCAGTTCATCAGTGCTTTTTCTTTTTAAGCCCTTCCTATCACGGCTGGGCAAGTCCCTTTAGCCTATTTGGCCTACCCATGGACTGTAACATACATATATACATACAATAAATAAATGAACAGTACGAGGCGTGAGGTTGAGGGGGCCAGCCCGTTTGCTTGCTCTAGGGCCAACCACCAATATCAAAATTGCCCCACCGAGAAAGCAGTCATTATACAAATGTGAGATTTTTTGTTGACATTTTGAGCAAGTGTAACATTAACGGAACTATGAGCAAGATTGAATGCCATAGTGAAGTTCCACCAAGAGTTCCACCAGGTTCCACCAGGTTCCACCAAGAGTTCCACCAGGTTCCACCAGGTTCCTCCAAGAGTTCCACCAGGTTCCACTAGGTTCCACCAGCTTCCACCAGCTTCCACCAAGATTTCCACCAGGTTCCACCAAGAGTAACAGTATGCAATATTTGTAGGGACCGGCATATCATATGATGCTGACCAAAGGCGAGTATGATGTCATATGATATCATACAAATTGCATCATACGATATTGTATATAAATGGTAACTTTAGCCTAGGTAGACTGCCGGCATCATACAATATATACATATATATATATATATATATACTATATATATTATATATATATATATAATATATATATATACATATTGTATCATGTTGAATCATCAATTCATCGATCACTTCCCATTTGCATAACTGGCCTCCTCTGCCATATCTCCCGAATACCCACCATCCGAGGAGGCCTCCGCATTAGCGGCCGCTGCCTCCGCCTCAGCTGCACCCCCACTTCCGCCATCAGCCGGAGGTCGACCCATCTGTTCATCGATCCCTTCCCAGCTGCATCACTAGTCTCTCCTGCCATATCATCCGAATTACCACCATCCGAGGAGGCCTCCGCATTAGCAGCCACTGCCTCCGACTCTGCTGCATCCCCACTCCAGCCATCAGCCGAAGCTTGAACCATCAATTCATTGATCACTTCCCAGCTGTCCCACTGGCCTCTTCAGCCATATCATCCGAATACCCACCATCCGAGGAGATCCCCGCCTTAGCAGCTGCTGCCTCCACCTCAGCTGCACCCCCACTACCGTCATCATCATAACTGCTTCCCTTCTCTTCAAGGGCAGAGGCCTCCCCTCCCTCGCCAGCCCCTTCACCAGTATTCCCAGAGGGCTCAGCCCCAACACTTCCTTCTTGCTGTTCTGAGCGGCCCTCGCCCTGGTCCTGCTGATCCGAGCTGCTAGCAGCCTCAGCCTCGCCCTGGTCCTGCTGATCCGAGCTACTAGCAGCCTCAGCCTCAACCTGGTCCCGCTGATCCGAGCCTCCTGCAGCCTCAGCCTCGCCCTGGTCCTGCTGATCTGAGCCTCCTGCAGCCTCAGCCTCGCCCTGGTCCTGCTGATCCGAGCCTCCTGCAGCCTCAGCTTCACCCTGGTCCTGCTGATCTGAGCTGCTAGCGGCCTCAGCTTCACCCTGGTCCTGCTGATCCAAGCCTCCTGCAGCCTCAGCCTCACTCTGATCCTGCTGATCTGAGCTGCTAGCAGCCCCAGCCTCGCCCTGCTGATCCCAATCTCTTGCAGCAACAGTCTCTCCCTCCTCACGGGAGGCAGTGGTGCCTGGGCCAGAATCTAAACTGGGGCCTGTGCTCAAATCAGTGCCCTCATTGACAGTCACTCCAAGGCGCGTTTCTGCACCTAAGCTGCCGTCAAGTGCCGTGGCCTCGCCTTCAGCCTGCTCTTGGCTTGGCTTCTCACCCTGCGAGTGAAAAAGAGTGAGAGGAAGCTTCAGCAGTGATAAAAAGGTGGATATATGAACTGAGGGTATATAAAATGAGCGTGTATAAAATGTATATATATAGTGAGTGTATATAAAATGTGTGTATATACAATGAGTGTATATAAAATGAGCGTGTATAAAATGAGTGTATATAAAATGAGCATATATGAAACGAGTGTTTATAAAATGTGTGTATATATAATGAGTTTGTATAAAATGTGTATGCATATGTATATATGTTACAGTCCAGAGGGTAACCGATTAGGCTTGACTGATTTACCCATCGTCAAATAAATAAATGATCAAGATTCTTCTAGACTATCCGGAGGGACAATTAACAGGCACTGCCAGATCTGGTCCCTAGCAAATCTGGTCCCCATCAGATGGGAGGGACCATTAACAGGCACTGCCAGATCTGGTCCCTAGCAAATCTGGTCCCCCTAGCAGATGGAGGACCATTAACAGGCACTGCCAGATCTGGTCCCTAGCAAATCTGGTCCCCAGCAGATCGGAGGGACCATTAACAGGCACTGCCAGATCTGGTCCCTAGCAAATCTGGTCCCCAGCAGATCGGAGGGACCATTAACAGGCACTGCCAGATCTGGTCCCTAGCAAATCTGGTCCCCAGCAGATCGGAAGGATATGACGGACTAAGATATGAGTATTTGATCTTTCCCAGATCAAATACTATATAAGTGTGATCTATGATGTGTGTATATCATATATGTGCAGACGACGCATGGAACAGTGAGAGCAAAAGGGCTGCCCCCCTCAACCTCACGCCTTGTAGTAAGGCGTACTATATATATGTGTGATCTATCATATGTGTGATCTATCATATGTGTGATCTATCATATGTGTGATACATTTTGCATGCAACGTATTCATATCGACTGAAACACCTATCTGGCATGGATTAAATATACAAGATGTACAGATAAACATACCACTCCATTCTGCACCCCTGCCAAGATGTACAGATAAACATACCACTCCATTCTGCACCCCTGCCAAGATGTACAGATAAACATTACCCACTCCATTCTTGCACCCCTGCCAAGATGTACAGATAAACATACCACTCCATTCTGCACCCCTGCCAAGATGTACAGATAAACATACCACTACATTCTGCACCCTTGCCAAGATGTACAGATAAACATACCACTCCATTCTGCACCCCTGCCAAGATGTACAGATAAACATACCACTCCATTCTGCACCCCTGCCAAGATGTACAGATAAACATACCACTCCATTCTGCACCCCTGCCAAGATGTACAGATTAACATACCACTACATTCTGCACCCCTGCCAAGATGTACAGATAAAACATACCCACTCCATTCTGCACCCCTGCCAAGATTGCTCGTGCAACAGAGACGCTGAAAACCATACATATGATATACGTTGTATAGAAAAACGTAAATCAAGTGTGATTAACAAGAGACAAACGTCGCTTACCACTCCACTCTCCATAGCTGCTCTTGAGATGCTACGTGCAAGGGAGGGCACTGAAACCATACATATGATATATATTGTATATATATGACGACATACCAAGGTATATATATAGACCATACGGGTGGCTTGATTTGGTGATATACTATGTATATACATTGACCATATGTATGATATATATTGTATATATATTGACAATACCATATATATATAGACCATACATATGATAAATATTGTATATATTGTATATATATTGACCATATGTATGGATATATAATTGCATGTATATTGACCATATGTATGATATATATGTATACAGATTGACAATACCATATATATATTGACCATATGTATATAATATTGACTATGTATATTGACCATATGTATGAATATATTTGTAGTATATATTGACCATATGTATGTAAACTATATTGCATGTATATTCCATACGTATGATAGGATATGTATACAGATTGGACAATACAATGCGATATATTTGACATATGTATGATATATATTGTATATATATTGACCATATGTATGATATATATTGTATATATATTGACCATATGTATGATATATATTGTATATATATTGACCATATGTATGATATATATTGCATGTATATTGACCATACGTATGATATACATTGTATATAGAGTGACGATACCATATATATATTGACCATATGTATGATATATATTGTATATATATTTGACTAAATACCATTATAAATATATATTACCATACATATTGAAAATATATTGTATATATGATTGACCATATGTATGATATTATATTATTGCAATATATCGACCATACCACTTTATATTGACCATACATGATATATTACTATATTGTATATTTCTGTAATATATAATAATATATTGACCAAAACAACAAAGTTGTTAGAGCAACAAACAAACGTCGCTCTACCATCTCCTGTTCTCCACAGCTTGCTCTTGACGATGCTGCGTGCAAATGAGGCGCTGAAATCGGGATCCATCATATCCTCTGACGTCATACCTGCATGGTCAGACCCACGACCAGGCAACATGCTAGTGATATCAGTAATTCCAGGTGCGGTAGCTATGTCGAGAGACGGAGAGGACTTTCCCTGTGAGTGGAGGCAAAGGAGGATGGAGGGGAGAAGGGAGTGGCTATGGTGAGTGTGTGTCCGGGTGAGTGTTCTGGGTGGGTGGTGGGTGGTGTAGGAGTGAGTGGGGGGGTGAGAGGTTGGTGGTGAGAGGTGGTGGGAGATCTCAAATGCTCCAATATGAATACTTCCGGTCCAGGGTGTGGCATATAGCTATGTGAGAGCGGGATGAGAGGACTTTCCCTGATAGGAGCTAGAGGAGTGAGGGCGGGGGGGGAAGGGTGGTGGAAGGAGTCAAATGAGAGGAGGTGATGGTTGAGGTTAAATAGCTGCTGGGAGTGTGGTGACTCGGTTTAGTATGGTGTCGTTTGGGGTGAGTGTTTGTGCATGTGAGTGGTTGGAGTGAGGTCTGAGGTTTCTGAGCTGTTGTGAGTGTTGGTTCTGGGTTGTAGTGGTTGGGAAGTGAGTTGATGCCCGAGATAATCAATGCTTCTTGTGTTGCGTTGGCTGTGTTCGAGAGCTGAGAGAGAGACTTTTCCTGTGAGTGGAGCAAGGGGGGAGGAAGGGGGAAAGTGTAGTGGCTTTTTTCTCTCTTCTTCTCTCTTTTTGTGATTGTGATGTTGTGTGAGTGGTCACTTATTTGAGTTGGTTAGTCTGATTTGTGATATGAGGTGTCAACGGTGAATGGTAGATGGAGCCAGCAATCATACTCGAGATATCCTCTCAGTAATTCTTTTTGGGGTTAGCGGTAGCTATGTCTAGAGACGGAAGATGGACTATCCCTGATAGGAGGCGAGGGGGGGGGGGGGGGGGGAGTGAGAAAGAGTGAAATAAGGGAGTGGTGGTGCTAGTTGAGTGATGGTTGTTGTTGGTGGTTGTTGGTGGTTGGTTAATTGATTTGTGTTGGGTGGGTGGTATATGCTCACCTTTTTGGTGTTGAGGTGACTTAGGTAGCCTGGGCTAACACATATAGGTGTGTGTAGGCATGGTAGTGGGTGGGTGGCATGAGTGGGTGGAGTAAGGGAGTAAGAACCATTCAAGCTTGTAAGATCACCTTTTAGTCATCCATCGACCTTTTTAGTGTTATGTGGACTCGTACCTGGCTAACAACATGTAGTGTGCAGGCATGGTAGTGGAAGCTGGGTGGAGGTGGGTGGGTATATCAGTGCTGTGATAAGGAGTAAGTTGAAACAATCTGAGCATGTAAACTCACCCTTAAATCATCCATCACCTTTTTGGGTTGATGTGATTTAGTAGCCTGGGCTAACAAACTATGCGCATTTTGTTCCAAAACATTGCGGATTAATGAGCGAGTGGTGCCACAAGTGAGGGGTGCACAAGGAGTGGGCCAATTAAACGGGTCCAGTATACCGTAGTGGAGCTTTAGGTTCCCGGGGCGTCCCGGAGACTGTGATTTATTTTTACTCCCGGTGTCCAAGAGTTTTTATATCGTTCCCGGGGATTTTGAATTTAAGAACACATCCCGGGCAAACATTGAGAATAATGGAGGCATGTATTAAATACAGAAGAACTGCCAAGCAGTGTATTCCTTTACATATGGTTGTAACGTGATGGACTGGGACGTGACGCAGATAGAAGGACTAGAAAACGCAATTCCTAGGGCGTCCTGGGGCCTCTTGCGGCAAGGGCTGCCTGGGTCACGAGCTAAGCTTTGCATGGGCAGCCGCTGTTGCTTCCTCCGAGAAGGCTTTCGCCTCTTGGCTTTCTCTTCTCCACCTCTTCAGCCTTAAGCCGTCGCCTGAAAACATGTCCAGCTTGTCGTTCTTCTGATTTTTGCCATCCGAGCCATTAACACGGATTCGACATCTTCACTACTCGAACAATCGCGGCTTTTCCCACCGCTATTTCGGGATCAGAGTGTCAGATTCACTATATACAAGATCAGCGTGTCAACTTCGCGCCTTCCATGTGAAGGCGCGAGCAGGGAGCAACAATTTCAGACGATGGGAGCGAAGAGTTGCGAACGGGAGGAGAACCCATTAAATATGTATTGCAATCAGCATACTGCCCCAATTCTAGTTCCTGGTGCTGGTGCTGATGCTTAGCCAACCCCAATTTTTTTAAATCGTACGCGGGCGGGTAAAAAATATATTTCGTATCGCGAATGCAAGATTTTCGCCGAGGCGGGGGGCAAAAAACGATAATTATTCGGGAACCTCTACATTTTCCTACGGTTAACCTTTTTGTTTCCAACATACGAGCATGAAGCCTCACCTTGAAATCATCCATCAACCTACTTGGTGTTGATGGTGGACTTGGTACCTGGGCTAACAACATTGGGTGTGGCAGGCATGGTGCTTAGTGGGTGTTGTGGGTGAGTGGGTGTGATAGAGTAAGTGAACCATTCAAGCTGTAAGATTCCCTATAGTCATCCATCACTTGTTAGTGTGATGGTGCGACTTGTAGCTGGGTAACAACGTTTTCACATGTGTGGTTTAACAACTAAGATAACTTTGTTTTTTTCAAAACACATGCATGTAAGCCTCACCTTGAATCATCCATCACCTTTTGATGTTGATGTGGATTATAGCCTGGCTAAACAACATGCCATGTGTGGTTTAACAACGTATTAAGAATAAAACTTTGTTTTTTTCAAAACCATGCAGTAAGGCCTCACCTTGAAATCATCCATCACCTTTTTTGATGTTGATGTGGTTTTGTAGTCCTGGTTACAACATGCGCATGAGTGCTTTCAACAACATGCGAGTAAAACTTTTTTTTTCAACATGACAAGCATGTAAGCCTCACCTAAAGTCATCCATCACCTTCTTTGTGTTGGTGGACTTGGTAGTCTGGGCTAACAACATGGGGTGTGGGTAGGCATGAAGGTGGGTGGAGGTGGGTGGGGTCGTGAGTGGGGTGAGTAAGGAGTAAGTGAAACATTCCGAGCCACGTAAGCTCTCACTAAATCATCCATTCACCTTTTTGATGTTTGGTGTGGATTTATAGCCTGGCTAAACAACATGCGCATTTCGATTCGCCCCTTGCAAGCGGCGGCGATGAGTGGGTCAGTGTTTGCTCCTGGGGCTCACATCGCACCCGCTGTTATCAGCAGCGTACCATGATTCTGCCGTTGGTGCGGCGGCCAGGTCAACGCGCACTACATCGTCCTTGGCAGCGTTTGATAGGGAATGAAGTTGCGCAGTGATCGCGGTTAGTGAGCGGCTGTTTAGTAAAGTTAGAGCTGTTGGTGTGTAAATAGTTATCCACAGCGTACTGATAATTGCTGCATTGGTGCGGCGGGCCAGGTTCAAGCGCACTGACCATCGTCCTGTGCAGCGTGGTTGACAGTTGGAGTGGTGGTTTTTGGTTGCTAGTTAAGCTAGGTCATTGGTGTCCTTGTAGCATGATGATTGCAATGTGCGCGGCCAGATCAAGCGCACTGACATCGTCCGTGTGGCAGTGGTTGGGCAGGTGTTGGGCATAGAGGTTGGCAAGGGTTGGAGCGATAGTTGAGGCGTGCTAGAGAGTTAGTGCTGTTTGGTGTGGTACCAAGTATCCCAGCAGCTGAGAACATAATTTCTGGGTGTGCGGCGGCCAGATCAAGCGCACTGGACAGGTCCTGCGCAGGTGGTGA
>JAJSRW010000346.1:0-29926 GCA_022414725.1 Microglena sp. YARC
AACTAACCCACTTACGAACTAACCACTAACGAACTAACCCACTACGAAAACTAACACTTTACTAACTAACCACTTACGAACTAACCCACTTTACGAACTAACCCACTTAGCGAAACTAACCCACTACTAACTAACCCACTTACTAACTAACCAACTTTTACTTAACTAAGCCACATTACGAAACTAACCCACTTACGACACTAACCCCACTTACGAACTACCCACTTACCGAACTAAAACCCACTTACGAAACTTAACCCACTTACGACTAACCACTTACGAACTAACCCACTTACGAACTAACCCCACTTACGAACTAACCCACTTACGAACTAACCCACTTACGAACTAACCCACTTACGAACTAACCCACTTACGAACTAACCCACTTACGAAACCACTTACGAACTAACTCCACTTACGAACTAACCCACTACGAACTACCACTTACGAACTAAGCCCATTACGAACTAACGCCACTTACGAACTAACCCACTTATGAACTAACCCACTTACGAACTAACCCACTTACTAACTAACCCACTTACTAACTAACCCACTTACGAACTAACCCACTTACTAACTAAGCCACTTACTAACTAACCCACTTACAACTTAACCCACTTACTGAACTAACCCACTACGAAACTAACCCACTTACTAACTACCCACTTACAAACTAACCCACTTACAACTACCCACTACGAACTAACCCACTTACGAACTAACACTTACGAACTAACCCACTTACGACCTAACCCACTTACGAACTAACCCACTTACGAACTAACCCACTTACGAACTAACCCACTTACTAACTAACCCACTTACTAACAAACCCACTTACGAACTAACCCACTTAACGCAACTAACCCACTTACGAAGCTAACCCACTTACGAACATAACCCACTTACGAACTAACCCACTTTACGAACTAACCGCACTTCTCGAACTAACCCACTTACGAACTACGCCCACTTACGACCTAACCCAACTTACGAACTAAACCCACTTGTCGAACTAACCCACTTACGAACTAACCCACTTACTTAACTAACCCACTTACTAAACTAACCACACTTACGAACTAACCCACTTACAACTAACCCACTTATGAACTAACCCACTTAGAACTTACAACCCACTTACTACTCAACCCACTTACGAACTAACCACTTACCAAAACTACCCACTTACGAACTAACCCACTTACGAACTAACCCATCTTACGAACTAACCCCACTACGAAACTAATCCACTTAATCGAACTAACCCACTTTACAGAACTAACCCATCTTCTAAACTAACCCACTTACTAACCACTTATGCCTAGGTCTTTCTGGCTCGACATTGGTCAGTTAAGCCAACTTGGTGTTTTGGCAACGATAAAGGCGGAGATGGACCGGCTTCGGTTGTCGTGGACTCAGGTGAGTTTAGAGAAAATGGTGGTTTGTTGGTTGGTATGTGGTTGGTGTGTGTTGAGGGGGGACAGGCTTCGGTCTGGAACTCAGGTGAGTTGGTTGGTTGGATTGGTTGAGTATGTGTGATGTTGTGTGTGTGTGTGAGGTGGACAGGCTTCGGTGTGGACTCAGGTGAGTTCGTTGGTTAGTTGGTTGGTATCGTGTGTGGTGTATCTGTTGTGTGTCATTGAGGTGGACAGGCTTCGGTGTGGACTCAGGTGAGTTGGTTGGTTGGTTGGTATGTGTGTGAGGTGGAGAGGCTTCGGTGTGGACTCAGGTGAGTTGGTTGGTTGGTTGTATGTGGTGTGTGTGTGTTGAGTTCGACAGGCTTCGGTGTGGACTTCAGGTGAGTTGGTTGGTTAGTTGGTTGTATGTGTGTGAAGGTGACAGGCTTCGTGTGGACTTCAGGTGAGTTGGTGGTTGTTGGTATGTGTGTGAGGCGGACAGGGCTTCCGCGTTGTGACTCAGCGTGAAGTTGGTGGTTGGTTGGTTTATTGTGTGGTGGACAGGCTTCAGTCTGGACTCAGATGAGTTGGTTGGTTGGTTGGTTGTTAGTGTGTGTGAGGATGGACAGGCTTCGGTGTGACTCAGGTGAGTTGGTTGGTTGGATTGAGTTGGTATGTGTGTGTGGTGAGGTGGACAGGCTTTGAGTGGATCAGGTGAGTGGTTGGTTGGTTGGTTGGTATGTTGTTGTGGTGTGGTGAGGTGGACAGGCTTCGGTGTGGACTCAGTGTTGAGTTGGTTGAGTTGGTTGGTATGTTGTGTGCGTGAGAGGTGGACAGGCTTCGGTGTGGGACTCAGTGTGAGTTGGTTGTTGGTTGTATTGTGTGTGTGTGTGAGGTGGACAGGCTTCGGGATGTGGACTGCAGGTGAGTTGCGTTGGTTGGTTGATATGTGTCGTGTGTCTGTGTAGTGTGAGAGAGAGGTGGACAGGCTTCGGGTGGACTCAGGTGAGTTGGTTGGTTGGTTGGTTGGTATCATGTGATTGGCATGTAAGTGTGGACAGGCTCCTTCGGTGTGGACTCAGGTGAGTTGGTTGGTTGGTATGTTGCTTGTGAGGTGGACAGGACTTCAGTCGGGGACTCAGATGAAGTTGGTGGTTACGGTTGGTTGGTTGATTGTGGAGGTGGACAGGCTTCGGCGTTGGACTCGAGGTGAGCTTGGTTGGTTGTGTTGGTGGTTGTGTGTGTGTGAGGTGGACAGGCTTCGGTCTTGGACTCAGGCTGACGTTGGTTTGGTTGGTTGGTATGTGTGTTGGTTCGTGAGGTGGGACAGGCTTCGGTGTGGACTCAGGTGAGTTGGTTAGGTTGGTTGGTTATGATATGTAGTATGTGTGTGTGATGTGAGGTTAAGACAGGACTTCCCCGGCCTGCGGACTCACGCGTGAGTTGGGTGTTGGTTATGTGTGTTGTGTGTGTGAGATGGACAGGCTTCGGTGTGGACTCAGGTGGAGTTGTGTTGGTTGGTTGGTATGTGCGTGTGTGTGTGTGTGGTGAGGTGAACAGGCTTCAGGTCTGACTCAGGTGAGTTAGCCAATCTATGTCTATCATATCCAAGCTTATGTCTATGTCTATGTATGTAGATAGATCTAGATATCTAGATATAGATAGGTAGATGGAGATAGATAGATAATTAGATAGATAGATATCGTCCGATTGCTTAGAAACTCGTTGCCAGCTAATTGTTTGTACTTTATCAACCCCCTCAAAACCTCACACCTCACCCTTAAACCCCTCACCAGTGTTTTTCATTCTAGTTGGGTTGGCTTGCGCTTGGTTCCTTGCGCGTAGCCCTAGACTCTAGGGACCCAACCCATGAAACCTTAAACCCTCACCGAAGTGTTTTTTTATTTCAGATTTCTGTAGTCCAGGTTAAGGTAGCTACTTGGGCTACTCAACCCTGCTTTCAGCTCACAGTTGATTAGCCATTTACACATGGCGCAAGCGCCAAAAAACCTGAGGGGTCGGCGGGAAGCATGTCCCGAATCGGGGCGGGGGGTCGAAACATTCCGACGGAAATGGTCGACGGAATTGGCGACGCGTAGTCAAAAAAAGAAACACTGCCCTAACCCCTTACCCCTAAACACGCTTTTTTTCCCCAAACCCCCCCCCCCTCACCCCTAAACACCTCCACCTAAACACCTCCACCCCTTCACCCCTAAACACCTAACCCCCTCACCCCCTAAACCAACCTCCCACCTAGAACAACCTCACCCCTACCCCTAAACACCTTCACACCCTCACCCCTAACACCTGCCACTAAACATCCCTCACCCCTAACCCCTAAAAACACCTCTCACTTAAAACCCTCACGGCCTCACCCCTAAACACCTCACCCCTCACCCCCTAAACACCTCCCACCTAAACCACCTCACACCTCACCCCTAACACCTCACACCTCACCCCTAAATTAACCTCCCACCTAAAACACCTCACCACCTCACCTCTAAACACCTCACCCCTCCACCCCTAAAAAACACCTCACACCTAAACAGCTTCAGCCCCTCACCCCTACAACACCTCACCCCTCACCCCTCACCCCTAAACACCCTCACCCCTTAAACACCTCACCCCTCACCCTAAACACCTCCCACCTAAAACCTACACCTCAGATGACCGTCCTGGTGACAAGGAACACCCGCAACTGGATCGCCAGTCCCAGTGAGTGTTGCTTCTGGAGCTGCTGCAGTACGTTCTTACTCAGTACTTGTAGCCTGATGTACCTGCAAATTCACTGGACAGTTTGGACCAACGGCGATCTTCGACAGGTGTGAAACAGTGGGTGTGATAAATGGGGTATTGATAAAATGGGTGTGAAAATGGGGGTGTTGAAAACGATTGCAGTAGCCTGATGTACTTCCAATTTCACTGACAGCTTGACAACGGCATCTTTGACAGTGTGGAAAATGGGTTGATAAATGGGTGTGAAAAAGGTTGCCAGTAGGCTTTCATGCACTGCTGCCAATTGTTAGGCCTCATGCAACTGCTGCCAATTGTCTGACAGCCAATTATCTGACAGCTTGACCAACGGCATCGTTGACAGGTGTGAAATAGTTGGGCTGCATATAGACCTCATGCACTGCCAATTGTAAGTCCTTCGTGTACTTTATAGCCAATTCACTGTCATGTCGTCACCCCTCCTTCACCACCATCTACACCCCCTTCATCCAAGCCCTCTCCCCCACCTACCTCACCCTCAACACCTAACCCTCAACCTCCTCACCACGCATCCTTTCCCGCTCATCTTACACCCCTCATCCCCTCCTGCTCCCCCACCCCCCCACCCTCAACCACCTCAACCACCCCTCAACCTATCCACCACCATCCTTTCCCCCCTATCTACACCCCTCATCCACCCTCTCCCCACCTACCTCACCCTCAAACCAACCTCAACCACCTCAACCTCCTCCACAACCATCCTTTCCCCCCTCATCCTGTAACCCTCTGTCCACCCCTCTCCCCCACTACCTCACCCTTCAAAACCACGCTCAACCACCTCAACCTCCTTCACCACATTCATTCCCCCTCGATCTACACCCTCACTCCAGCCCTCTCCCCCACCTACCTCACCCTCAACACTCAACCTCCTCAACCTCCTTCACCACCATCATTCCCCCCTCATCCTACACCCCTCATCCAGCCCTCTCCCCCACCTACCTCACCCTCAACCCACCTCCAACCACCTCAACTTCCTTCACACCAATTCATTCCCCTTCATCCTTACACCCTCATCCAGCCCTCTTCCCACACCTACCTCACCCTCAACCACCTAACCACCTCAACCTCCCACCACCATCCTTCCCCTCTATCCTACACCCCTCATCAGCCCTCTCCCCACCTACCTCACCCTCAAACCACCTCAACCACCTCAACCTTCCTTCACCACCATCCTTTGCCCCCCTGTCATCCTACACCCCTCATCCACCCCTCTCCCCAACCTACCTCACCTCAACCACCTCAACCCACCTCAACCTCCTCCACCACCTCATCCTTTTCCCCCCCTCATCCTGCAACTCTTCATCCTGTAACCTCAACCACCTCATCTACCTCATCCTCATCCTCATCCACCCTCACCCTCACCCCCCGTCACCCCCCCCCCCGCCCCCCCTCTCCACCCCCCACCCTCACCTCCCTCACGCCCCCACACAAAGCAGGGACAGCCAGTATCTGGTTTGCTTCTGAGCTAGATCATGTATTTCCCCCCTCCTGCACTGACGACACCCCTCACCCACTCCTTACCCCCCCCTCACCCCCACCCCTCTCATCCACCCCCTCCCACCCTCACCTTTTCTTCACGCCCCACAAAACTTGCAGGGACTGCCTGCATCTGGTTTGCTTTTGCCGTAATGTCATTCACCCCTGCCTACACCGCACCATCTTTCACCACCCCCCTCACCAACCCCTGCACCCTGCGACTCCCTCATCCACGCCTCGCCTCATGTCCTCATGCGCCCCACAATGCAACTCGTATCTGTTTGCTTCTCGCCGTCATGTCCTTCAACACCTTGACATGCGGCACCTCACCCCCTCACCTCACCTCCCACGCCCCCACAAAAGCAAGGACAGCCTGTATCTGGTTTGCTTTGCCGTCATGTCGTCACCTCTGAGCTGCCGGGGACACCACTCACCGCCACTCTCCACCCCCTGCTCCACCCCTACCCCTCACTTCTCACGCCCACAAACTGCAGGATGGCCTATCATAATGAGCTTTGCTTTTGCCCGTCGATGTCCTTCACCCTCCTACGATCGCCAGACACTCCCTGGACTGAGGAGGCGCGGCCTAACCAAGGCCCTGACACACCACAACCTACCGTCACCCCTAACCGCTCACCTCAACAAATCCTCGCACAATAGCGGCTTATCATCAAGCTGTGCATCTGGTTTGCTTTTGAAAGTCATGTCCTTCACAGCGCCCGTCTACAAGACGCAGCCTCCTGGAGGCAACAGGGAGCCGCGAGCCTTGCTCAAGGCTGACCGCGAACGCACACACCTCACCACCCTACCCACCTCTCACCTCACTCCGCAGATTCTCCGACAGCTGGGGGTCATCTCAATCAAAGGATGCTGAATGGTTTGCTTTTGCGTAATGTTTCACTCCTCTCCACCCCGCCGCCACCTTCCGTCTGGGACAAGGAAGCGCGGACTGCTTAAGAGGGAGCTCAAAGCAGAATATGGTTGACTTTTCTAACATTGCAACGTCTGCTGTACTTCTTCGCTCACGCAGTACGAGGTGTTGTCGATCTTGTATTATCATGTTAATGTTTCTTGGGGGCTGCTGTACTTCTCCGTCACTGCAGTACAGTGCGTCATCTCTGGGTAATCTATCATGTAGTATTCTTGGGGGTCTGTACTACTTCCCGCCACGCGTACAGTGCGTCATCTCTGTATCTATCATGGGTAAAGTTATCCTTGGTGGGTGCTTGGTCTTCCCGTCATGCAGTAACCAGTGTCGTACATCTCTAGGTATCTAGTCATGTAAGTATATCCTTGGGGATGCTGTAGCTTTCCGCTCATGCCGTACAGTGCGTCATGTTGTAAGATCATGTAAGTATTTCGTTGGGGACTGCTGTTTTGAAATGCATCCAATTCACGTAAATACAATGAAATTTGATTATATTAAATTCAAATAAAAAAAAGTAACTGAAATTACATTAAATCAAATTAAATTGATTATAAATTAATTGAAATCAATTCAATTCAGGAATCAGATAATTTGATTTGGGAAGCTCCTCCAGGCGCCCTTATTTGCATTGGGGATTTTTATGTTTTGACCAGTTCCATGTTGATCAGATAAAAGTTCTATGCAGCGTCGCGCTGCAACGCTAAAATATGGCAAGAGTGATCGCGACGGAGCGACAAATGGCAATTGAAGCGAGTTAGTTACAAGACCGTTGGCTGACGTGTCAGGCTTCATCGCGGTCAGACTGATGGTGGCTCGGGGTTGTCTCGGTATCAGTCGGAACGGACAATGACCAGAATGGAGTAACCCTGAGGGCTCCCACCCTCAGAAGGGGGGGGGCTCGCCAAAAATCATATATGAGTGTTACAAGATCTATGCAGCGTCGCAAGCGACGCGGAAAATTGACTGAGTTTGTTGGCAACAGAACGACAAGTGGCAATGGAGATGGAGCTGACGAAGCCGTTTCTGCTACCGTTGGCTGGAATGTCTGTCAGGTAAGCCAGTTAGTCTAAAAGTTGGCTGATGTGTCAGGTCACAGCATTTTTACACAGTTGGCTGATGTGTAGGTCAGCTAGTTAGTTAAAAGTTGGCTGATGAGTCAGGTTAAGCAGTTTAGTTTTACAACCAGTGGCTGATGTGTCAGGGCAAGGCCTGTTAGTTAACAGACAGTTGGCTGATGTGTCTAGGTCAAGCCAGTTTATCTACAACGTTGGCTGAAATGTGTTCAGGTTCAGCCCAGTTTAGTTGACAAACAGTTCGCGCATGAGTGTGGTCAGGTCACGCCAGTTTAGTTACAACATTTGGCTGAGTTATCAGGTCCACAGCCAGTTAGTTTAGTTAGTTAAAGTTGGCTGACGTGTCAGCAAGCCATGTTAGATTACAACAGATTGGCTGATTTAGTACTTCAGGTCAAGCCAGTTTAGTACAACAGTTCCCGCTTGGGAGTTCAGGTCCAAGCCAGTTAGTTACAATCAGTGGCTGATGTGTCAGGTCAAGCCAGTTAGTTACAACCAGTTGGCTGATGTGTCAGTCAAGCCAGTTAGTTACAACAGTTTGCTGATTTTGTGTCAGGTAAGCCAGTTTGATGTCTACAACAGTTGGCTGTATTGTGGTCAGGTCAGCCCAGTGTAGTTACAACAGTTGATGAGTGTGTTCAGGCTCAAGCCAAGTTAAGTTACAATAGTTGGTCATGTTGTTCAGGTCCCAAGCCAGTTGTATATCAACAGTTGCTGATGTGTCAGGTCAAGCCAGTTAGTTGAAAGTTGGCGATGTGTCAGGTCAAGAATGAGCCATGTTATGTCTACAAAACAGTTGGCTGATGTGTGTTCAGTCAAGGCCTTTAGTTCAACAACAGTTGGCTGGATGTGTCAGGTGAAGCAGTTAGTTACACAGTTGGCTGTGTGTAGGTCAGCAGTTAGTTAGCACAGTTGGCTTGATGTGTAAGGGTCCAAGCAGTTAGTTCAACGTTGGCTGATGTGTCAGGGTAGGCAGTTTAGTTTAAACCGTTTGGCTGATGTGTAAGGATCAGGCAGGTGGATTAACAGTTGGGGCTTGAATGTGTAGGGTTGCCAGTAGTTAAGTTTTGGTGATGTGTAGGTAGCAGTTAGTTACAGTTGGTGATGTGTAGGTGCTGTTAGTTTACACTGGTGATGTTGTCGGTCAACCCGCGTTCGTTAAGGTTCCACGCCAGGTCAAGGTAAAGTTAGTTAAGTTGGCTGACTGTGTCAGTACGGAGTTGTTAAGGTGAGCTCCGATGTATAGGTCGCCAGTTGTAATAAAAAAAGTTGGACTGATGTTCAGGTCAAGGCAGTTAGTTCAAGTTGGCTGCTGTGTAGGTAGCCGTTAGTTCAACAAGTTGGACTGATGTGTCAGGTCAAGCCAGTTAAGTGTACAACAGTTGGAGCTGATGTATCGGGATCAAGCCCAGTTCAGTTACAAACAGTTGGGCTTGATGTTCGGCATGATGTGAAGATTGGCGTGATGTGTAGATAAGCAGTTGTTAAAACGTTTGGCTGAATGCCAGTGTCAGGTAGCAGTTTTAGATTACAACCAGTTGGTGATGATGATCAGGTCGCCTTAGGGTTAACAGTTGGCTGATGTTGGTCAAGCAGTTACAAACAGTTGGCTGAATGTGTCAGGTCACGCCAGTTAGTTAACAACATTGGCTGATGTGTCAGGCGTCAAGCCCAGTAGTTACAACAGTTGGCTGATGTTTCAGGTGAATCGTGTCCGGAAGCCAGTTACAAACAGTTGGTCTGATGTGTCAGGTCAAGCCAGTTAGTTAACAAAGTTGGCTGAAGTGTCCAGGTCAGGTTTAGTTACAAGCTGATGTGTCAGTCAAGCCAGTTAGTCTACAACAGATTGGCTGATGTTGTCAGCACCAGTTAGTTTAAACAGTTGGCTGATGTGTCAGGTCAAGCCAGTTAGTTACACAGTTGGCTGATGTGTCAGGTCAAGCCAGTTAGTTACAACAGTTTGGCTGGGATGTGTCAGGTCAAGCAGTTAGTTAACAACAGTTGGTGATGTGTCAGGTCAAGCCAGTTAGTTTACAACAGTTGGCTGATGTGTCAGGTCAAGCCAGTTAGTTAACAGTTGCTGATGTGTCAGGTCACGCAGTTAGTTACAACAGTTGGCTGATGTATCAGGTCAAGCCAGTTAGTTACAACAGTTGGCCTGATGTGTCAGGTCAAGCCAGTTAGTTAAACAGTTGGCTGATGTAGGTAAGCAGTTAGTTACAACAGTTGGCTGATGTGTCAGGTCAAGCCAGTTAGTTACAACAGTTGGCTGATGTTCAGGTCAAGCCAGTTAGTTACAACAGTTGGCTGATGTGTCAGGTCAAGCCAGTTAGTTACAACAGTTGGCTGATGTGTCAGGTCAAGCCAGTTTTCAACAGGGCTGATGTGTCAGGTCAAGCCAGTTAGTTACAACAGTTGGCTGATGTGTCAGGTCAAGCCAGTTAGTTACAACAGTTGGCTGATGTGTCAGGTCAAGCCAGTTAGTTACAACAGTTGGCTGATGTGTCAGGTCAAGCCAGTTAGTTACAACAGTTGGCTGATGTGTCAGGTCAAGCCAGTTAGTTACAACAGTCGGCTGATGTCAGGTTAAAGCGTTAGTTACAACAGGTTGGCTGATGTGTCAGGTCAAGCCAGTTAGTTACAACAGTTGGCTGATGTGTCAGGTCAAGCCAGTTAGTTACAACAGTTGGCTGATCAGGTCAATCAGTTAGTTAACCAACAGTTGGCTGAATGTGTCAGGGCTGATCAAAGCCAGTTAGTTACAACAGTTGGCTGATTGTGTCAGGTCAAGCCAGTTAGTTACAACAGTTGGCTGATGTGGTTAGCGTCACCCCAGTTAGGTTTCAGTCAAGCATGTGCTGCAGGTTTAGTGTCACACAAGTTGGCTGATGTGTCAGGTCAAAGCCAGTTAGTTACAACAGGCTCGGCTGATGTTGTCAGGTTCATGTGTCAGGTCAGTGTAGGTCAAGCCAGTAGTATTACAACAGTTGGCTGATGTGTCAGGTCAACAGTTAGTTACAACAGTTGGCAAAGCCAGTTAGTTACAACAGTTGTTACAACAGGCTGATGTATCAGGTCAAGCCAGTGTTAGTTGTGCTATGTTGTCAGGTCAAGCCGTTAGTTACACAGGGCTGATGTGTCAGGTCAGCCAGTTTAGTTACAACAGTTGGCTGATGTGCTCAGGTCAAGCCAGTTAGTTACAACAGTTGGCTGATGTGTCAGGTCAAGCCAGTTAGTTACAACAGTTGGCTGATGTGTCAGGTCAAGCCAGTTAGTTACAACAGTTGGCTGATGTATCAGGTCAAGCCAGTTAGTTACAACAGTTGGCTGATGTGTCAGGTCAAGCCAGTTAGTTACAACAGTTGGCTGATGTGTCAGGTCAAGCCAGTTAGTTACAACAGTTGGCTGATGTGTCAGGTCAAGCCAGTTTAGGTTACAACAGTTGGCTGATGTGTCAGAGTCCCAAGCCAGTTAAACAACAGTTGGCTGATGTGTCAGGTCAAGCAGTTAGTTACAACAGTTGGCTGATGTGTCAGCCCAGTTAGTTACAACAGTTGGCTGATGTGTCAGGTCAAGCCAGTTACAAACAGTTGGCTGACTGTATCAAGCACCAGTTAGTTATTGTGATGTGTCAGGTCAAGCCAGTTAGTTACAACAGTTGGCTGATGTGTCAGGTCAAGCCAGTTAGTTACAACAGTTGGCTGATGTATCAGGTCAAGCCAGTTAGTTACAACAGTTGGCTGATGTGTCAGGTCAAGCCAGTTAGTTACAACAGTTGGCTGATGTACTCAGGTCAAGCCAGTAGTTACAACAGTTGGCTGATGTGTCAGGTCGCCAGTTAGTTACAACAGTTGGCTGATGTGTCAGTCAAGCAGTTAGTTACAACAGTTGGCTGATGTATCAGGTCAAGCCAGTTAGTTACAACAGTTGGCTGATGTATCAGGTCAAGCCAGTTAGTTACAACAGTTTGGCTGATGTATCAGGTAAGCCAGTTAGTTACAACAGTTGGCTGATGGTGTCAGGTCAAGCAGTTAGTTACAAAGTTGGCTGATGTATAGGGTAGCCAGTTAGTTAAACAAGTTGTGATGTATCAGGTCAAGCCAGTTTGTCACAACCTCCGTGATGTCCAGGTCAAGCCAGTTAGTTACAAGTGAAGCAGTGGTTGGCTGATGTGTCAGTTCAAGCAAGTTTTAAGGTTTTACCAACAGTGGCTGATGTAGAGGTCAAGCCAGTTAGTTTACAAAAGTTGGCTGATGTATCCAGGTCAAGCCAGTTAAGTTACAACAGTTGGCTGAAAATGTGTCAGGCTCAAAAGCCAGTTAGAATTACAACAGTTGGCTGATGTATGTCAGGTCAGCCAGTTAGTTACATTGTGAGTCAGTTGCTCAATATAGTTACAACAGTCTGATGATCAGGTCAACGACAGTGTTACATAGATGTGTCTGTCAGGTCCACGCCAGTTAGTGGGTAAACATGAAATGGTCAATCCCAAGTTACAGGTAAGCCAGTTAGTTACACACAGTTCGGCTTGTATGTTACAGTTGGCTGATTACCACCTAGTGGCCTTAATGTTTCGTCGGTTGGGCTGATGTGTCAGGCTTAGAACCTGTCTCCATCGGTTGGTTCGGTTGTGTTTTCGGCAATGTGAACTAAGTGGGAGCTCAGCGTCGCGCGACGCTAAAATTGGTGGAGGAGAGATCGCGACGAGCGGCAGGTGGCAAAGGAAGCAAGTTAGTTACAAGACTGTTGTCTGATGTGTCAGGCGTCAAATGTATTCTCTGTTGGTCGGTCGGTCGGTTGGACAAAAGGACGGACATTTTGGGGTAACCCTGGGGCTCCCGCCCTCATCAGAAGGGGGGGCTCTGCCAAAATAATGAGAGTATGTGTGTCCGTCACACTAGACTGCATTTTTATCAGGTTTTCAATTCAAAGCACATAAAAACAGCACATTTATACCATATACGAATTATAAGACTGGTTCATACAAGTCAGATTGTCATGAGAGCACATATGAGCCTTGCAATTCAAGAAAATGAGCTAAGTTAGGGGGAATAGGGAGACAGGACCAGCAGCAGCAGCAGCAGCCCACTGCCCGTACAGGGCCTCATGTTGGTCTTGACCAGTGTAGAACGCACTCCAAACACACAGCTTCCAATCACTGACTACTCGCCCACCTGCCCGTACAAGGGCCTCATTTTGGTTTTGAACAGGTAAAATACAATCCAAACAGCACTGTTAGCCAATCACTGTCTACGCACCAACCTGCTCATACAAGGGCCTCGTGTTGGTCTTCACCAGGTCAAACGTCCACTCCTTCAAGTGTGGGGGTAGAGTCTGTGCAATCCAAGTTTTGAATGTAAACAGAAGAGCGTAGCTTAGGGTTCAAATGGCCTGCTACGGTTAAACTTCGGGTTTAAACCTGAAATGGTTAAACTTAGGTTCGTTAAAACTGAAATGCGTTTTTAAACTTAGGGATTAAACTGCTACAGTTTAAATACTAAGGGTACCAGCGGGAAGGGGGGGGGGGGGGGGGGGGGGATCTATACAAAGAGTGTGGGGGATGAATGATAGATTAAATACTAATATATATATACATAATCTATTAAATACTAATATAATGTATATAATATATTACATACTAATATAAATATATAATAATAATCATACTAATATTCTACTAATATAATTATATTACATACTAATATATATATATTACATGCTAATATAATATATTACATCTACTAATATAAATATATTACATACTAATGTAAAATGTATAATATATTAAATACTAACTAATATATTAAATACTTATACAATATATAAATAGTGAATCAAATGTTTATCAACTAAAACCAAAAATCTGCCCCCCCCCCCCACCCCCGAATACTGGCAAGTCCTCCTCTTCATCACCATCATCATCCTCACTGTTACTGTTGCTGTGGCTGCTCACTACCCTGTGCCGGTACTTCCTTCTGCGGCTTCCAGACAGAAGCCGGAAAGTTCTTTCTCTTCATTGCTGTCCTTGCCATCCCCATCTCCTCCTCACTTTTGTGTTGCTGCTCACTACCCCGTGCAGGTACTTCTTTTGTGGCTTCCAGACAGATGCCGGCAAGTTCTTTCTCTTCATCGCCGTCCTTGCCATGTTCCAAATTGTCTCTGAAGGCATTGGACTTGTGTGCGCCATCCTCACCAAGACGGCGACCTTCGCCATCGTCATCCTCACCTTTGTCCTGCTGCTCATTCTGAGCTTCAGTGGCTTCCTGGTATCCAATGTAAGTCAGGTTTTTGCATAGTATTAGAATGTACTTCTACAGTCCAGGGGTAGCCAAATTGTCTCTGAAGGCATTGGCCTCGTGTGCGCCATCCTCACCAAGACAGCTACCTTTGCCATATTCATCCTCACCTTTGTGCTGCTGCACATTCTGAGCTTCAGTGGCTTTCTTGTTCCTAATGTAAGTTGGGATTGTTATATCAAGCAATATGAGAGTATGGATACAATATTTAATATAGTATACCGACGATATATATACCGGTATAGTATTTAGGAGAAGTATGTACTTTTACAGTCCAGGGGTAGCCAAATAGGCCAAGGGGACTCGTGTGCACCATCCTAACCAAGACGGCGACCTTTGCTATCGTCAGCCTCACTTTTGTGCTGCTGCTCATTCTGAGCTTCAGTGGCTTTCGTGTATCCAATTTAAGCCGTGTTGTTATATCCGTCGATGAAACGATTGTTTGAGTTCAGTTCATCAGTGCTTTTTCTTGTTAAGCCCTTCGCTTACATCAGGTCGGGCCAAGTCCCTTTAGCCTGTTTTGGCTACCCTACCCTGAACATACATACATTACATAAACAATGTGAGAAGTGCGAACAATATGCGAATTCTGAGCTTCAGTGGCTTCCAGGTGTCCAATATAAGTCGGGTTTTTATATCAATGATATGGGTGGTATGGATCAGGGATATTTTTTCCGTAATATATCCGATGATACGAGACCCGCTTTGGCCAATTGCCGGAATAATTAAAGAAACCCTTTTTTTTTTTTACTGAAATTGACTAAACATTACCCACAATCGACAAAAAACTCGGAATTAGGATCTGTTTGGGAGGGGGAGAAAGAGAGAAAAAAAAGAAAAAGGAAATGAGATTTCCTCTTTTGTTTTGAAAAAAATATCCCTGGTATGGATACCAAGGTTGCATATAGTATAAGTATGCAACTTGTACAGTCCAGGGGTAGCAAATAGGCCAAGGGGACTTGTTTGCGCCACCCTCACAAGACGGCGATCTGTGCCTTGTGTCGTCCCACCTTAGTGCTGCTGCCCATTCTGAGCTTCAGTGGCTTCCTGGTATCCAATGTAAGTCGGTGTCCGGCTTGAGAGGAACTTCTAGAAGTATAACCGCGAGAGAGACGTTGTCTACCTGGATTAATTATCACGTTCAAGGGTGGACCCTTTAGGGAAGCTGCCTATGAGAGAAACCATGTTACGGGTTGAGACAGACAGGTAAAACCATAGAACAGCTAACGCTGACAATCAGGTTTTTATATAAACAATATGAGAAGTGCGGACAATATGCGAGATGGCTTCCTTTGCTATCGCCATCCTGAGGATCTCCCCCTTTCTTTATCTGGATTGTATTGCCAAGATCTCCTACATCACCTAACCCTGGATTGTATTGCCCCCCCCCCCCCCCCCATCTTACTTAATCTGGATTGGAAAGATATCCTACCTCACCTACCCCCCCCCCCCCACCCCCCCCCTTCCCTTCTCCCGCCATTTATTTCTTATACCCCCCCCCCCCCCTTTCTTCATCAGGATTCGCAAGAGATCTCTTACCTCACATAGCCCTAACACCCTCGCTCCACCGCCATTCTGCAGATCCCCCTTACTTAGTGTGGATTGGCAAGATTTCCTACCTCACATAAACCACCACACACCACCACCACCATTCTGCAGATCCCCCCTACTTTGTGTGGATTGGAAAGATCTCCCACCTCACATAACCTTATCCCCCCCCCCGGCCCCCTCCCCCCCCCCTACTTCATCTGGATTGGCATGATCTCCTACTCACCTAAACCTAACACCCCTCATCACCCCCCCACCATTCTACAGATCCCCCTACTTTGTGTGGATCGGCAAGATCTCCTACCTCACATATGCTTACGCAGCTCTAGTCCAATCAGAGCTGACGGGACTGTACCTGGAGAATGAAGAGGGCACCTGGGTTGAGGCCATCACAGAGCTACCTCCTCAGATTGACGGCAGCCTCAGCATTGGCATCAACGTCGCCATCCTCGTCTGCTTGATGATTGCCATGGAAATTGGGAAGCTGACTTCTTTGCATGCGGCTCATAGGTTCCGGATCATTTAATCTTATCCTCTCTTTGATCCCCATGCGCTTGATGCTTGCCATGGATATTGGAAGCTGGCCTCTTTGCAATGCCGCTTCATTGGATTGGTTCTGGATCATTGAAGCTGTCCCTCTTCTGAGCCTCGTGTGTCAATTTCGCCATGGAGATTGGGAAGCTAGCTGGTTTCTTTTTGCAATGTCGCTCATTGGTTTCATTATAATGTAAGCTGTCCCTCTTCTGAGTCTCGTGCACTTGATGATTGTCATGGACATTGGGAATCAAGCTGGCTTCTTTGCATGCCGCTCATTGGTTCATTATTATTTAAGCTGTCCTCTTCTGAGCCTCTGCTTGATGATGCCATCCCATTGAGATTGGGAAGCTGGCTTCTTTGCATGCGGCTGATTATTGGTTCAGGATCATTTAAACTGTCCCTCTCCTGAGTCTCGTACACTTGATGATTGCCATGGACATTGGGAAGCAAGCTGGCTTCTTTGCATGCCACTCATTGGATTGGTTCAGGATAATTTAAACTGTCCCTCCTCTGAGCTTCGTGGGCGTGCACTTGATGACTGCCATTAAATTTACATTGCATTACATGTTCAAGTCTACTTGACACCACGAGGGTGTATGAGACTCTGTGCTTTAAACAAAAAGAAAAAGCACCCACAAAGCAAAAAACCCCATCACATCAGGGGTGTGTCGAGGACAAACAAACCAAACTCCCAACCACCGTTTTGGTGGCGTAGGTATAGGCCATTGAAATTTGGATGCTGGCTTCTCTGCATGCTGCTTATAGGTTCAGAATCATTTAAGCTGTCCACCGTCTGAGCATTGTTTGCTTGATGATGGTGATGATGATGATGATAATGATCCAAAAACAGTACGAGATTAATCTCCCCAAAACATGATCATAACGAACGAGTGGTCAATCGAGTGATGAATAATGCAATTGCTGTATTGAGTGACATTAATTGTGTTGCGAATTGTTATTAAGATACCAAGTCTTATTAATTTAATAAGTGACCGATGTGCTAGTTGAATAAATAAATATATAAATAGTACGCCTTATTACAAGGCGTGAGGTTGAAGGGGGTTGGCCGGTTGCTTGCACTAGGGGGCCAACCACCAAAATAAGTGACAGATGTACTAGTTGAATGTATGGACATAGTATACATCCCGTTGGCTTATTATAATCGTATAATTAAATTATCTAGTTAGCACGAAATCAGGGCCCCCATTGGTAAAACGATTGTTTAGGTTCAGTTCAGCAGCGTTTGTCTGTAGCCCCTCCTTTCACGGTCGGGCAGGTCCCTATAGTCTATTTTGCCAACCCCTGGACTGTAACATGGCCGATGAGGTCGATGTTGTGTAAAAACTTGAGCGTGTACTTGGTAACATGGCTTCGGCCAATAATTTTGGTATAGCTTCCGGAGTGTTATAACCGTGAGAAGTGACACAGGGAATGGATCTAGGGCGTGTGCTTTACAAACGTGATGGCATGTCAGGCGACATGGCAAGTATCATACAGGAGAGAGAAAGGCGACAGACTACTCAGGGGGTACTGCGCCGGCTTGGTGCTGGCCCTATTGCTCCATTTTTCCATTTTGAGCTTGCCAATGCAGCCAATCTTCTCTCTGAAGTCACAGAACTTGGCCCTGGGCAGAGCTTTGGTGAGCATGTCAGACATGTTGGCAGCAGTGGGTATCCAGTTCAGTTTGATGCCTTCTTTCTTGGACTGCTCCTTGAGGAAGTATAACCTGGTCTCCATGTGCTTTAGTCTGGAGGACAGCTTCTCCTGGTTCCAGGCACTGAGTGCAGCTTGATTGTCACCATTAATGGTGAGAGCAGGGGGAACTATGCCTGTGGCAGAGTGTTGTAGTTTTCTCAACCACATTCCCTCTTGGGCTGCAGAGGTAGCTGCCATAAACTCGGCCTCTGTTGTGGACAGAGCTGTAGCAGATGCCTGGATCTTGGATGCCCATGAGATTGCTCCCCCTTGGTTGAGGAATACAAAGCCTGTTGTGGACTTCCTTGTGATGGGGCAGGCAGCATGGTCAGAATCACAGTAGCCAATGAGGGGCTTGTTGGAGAAGGTGTAGGTGATACCATGGTTTGGTGTGTTAGACAAGTATTTGAGGATATCAGTGGCAGCTTCCATGTGATCATGTAGTGGGTGTGCACTGTGCCTTGCCAATCTGTTGACTGCTTGTGCAATGTCAGGGGGACCTGGTGTTGACTGCAAGGTAGTTGAGAGAGCCCACAATTTGGGCAAGGGGAAGGCCAGTGTCTGGGGTGTCTTTGTCAGCATAGGGCAGGGGGGCATCTGGTGGGAGAGGCACAGGGAACCTGGTGCTGTTGGGCTCAGGAAGCATGTTGTGGGCACGAAGGAGATCCTGAATGAATCTGGACTGACAGATGTGTAAGGTGCCAGTAGATGCATTCCTTGTAATTTCATAGCCAACAAAGACAGAAGGGTCACCAAGGTCTCTAGTTTTGTACAGCTGCATGATGGTGTTCTTGTACTTGTCTAGGATGCCTTTGTCAAAGGAAAGCATGAGGAAGTCGTCAACCCCGAGAAGAACACAGATGATAGGTTTGTGGGCTGGGACAGGTAGCACAAACAGGCCTTGATCTATATCTACTTCTCTGAATCCTATAGCAGTCATATCTTCTTTGACTTTGAGGTACCATTGGCGGGATGCTTGCTTTAAACCATTGAGGCATTTCCACATGCGGCAGACTCTGTGGTCTTGTTCGAAACCAGGTGGTTGGGTGCAGTACAGTTCTTCTTCAACTATGCCATTGAGGAATGCATTGGAGACATCTAACTGTGCTAGGTATGCTTTGGGGGTTGCTGCCATGGAGAGGATGTAACGGATGGTAGCATGTTTGGCAACGGGGGCAAAAAACTTCATCATAGTCCATGCCTGGGCGCTGGGCATATCCTTTGGCTACTAGCCTTGCTTTGTCTCTGACAATTTCTCCATCAACTGATTGTTTGATGTCGAATACCCATTTGGTGCCTATTTCTTTAGATCCTGAAGGGAGTTCTGAGAGGGACCAGGTGTTCATGTCTGCAAGTGCTGCTAATTCGTCTTGCACAGCACCTTTCCATTCTTTAGCTTGGGGGCCAGAGAAGGCTTCTTTCTCATTTTTAGGAATTACATGTAATGTAATGTAATGTAATGTAATGCAATGTAATGTAATGTAATGTAATGTAATGTAATGTAATGTAATATAATGTAATATAATGTAATGTAATGTAATGTAATGTAATGTAATGTAATGTAATGTAATGTATTTTTAGGAATGATAACTTGGTCTGCAGCTAGGAAGGCTAGGAAGTTGGGTGAGTGTCTGTCTCTGCCAGATCTCCTGGGTTCAACTAGAGAGGAGTCTACCTCTGGTGGTGGTGAAATGTCAGGGCTGGTAGGGGTAGCTAGCTCTTGGTTTGGTAGAATGGTGGGGCCAGTGGGATCTGTTGATGGATTTTCGTGAGGGTTGTGTTCAGCTCCTTGTTCTACAGTGTTATGAGTGGGTGCACTGGCTGCTGGCATGAGGCTGGGTGCTGTAAGGGTAGGCTGGTGCACTGTATCAGGATTGAAAGAAAGGCCATCTGGGGAGCCCCATATGGGAGGGTTGGCTTGGTTCCTGGCAAGTCTGGCTTGGTAGAATTCCCTGTCTTGGAGTTCAAATGGGGTGATGACAGGGGGGAGAGGGGGGATAGTGTCATCATCAACTTCTATTGGGATATCTTCTCTTCATACGTTTTCCTATTACATAGCATCTGCACCTGGGAATCCTTTCTGTCCTGCTAAATTCTCAAATTAATTGAAGGTGATGTTTCTGGCATCAAAAATCCTGTGGGAAGAGTCTACTACTCTGTAGGCTTTTCTTGATTCTGAGTATCCAATAAGTCTGGTGATTTTTGCTGAGGGTGAGAACTTGAAAGATCTTGATTTAGGTGGAACATGGACATATGCTGTGCATCCAATGGCCCTGAGGTGGTCAATCTTAGGTTTGGTTCCATGGAACAATTCGTAAGGCGTTTTATGAGACTCAGGGGTAGGGGAGAGGTTCCTGAGGATGCTTGCATTCTTGACCATTTCTGCCCAGTACCTGTTGGGGAATTTGGATGAAAGGAGGAGTGGCTGTTGGATCTGTCCATGCAGAGTTCTGTTGAGGGCGTTCTGCTGCAGCCATTGGTTCATGGGGTTACCTGGGACTGTAAAGTTGAGGGTGATTCTTTTTCTTTTGCACCAGTTTTTGAATCATGTGCAGATGTATTCCAGATACCCATTGTCACAGAAAATGGTCCCTATTTGGTTCTGGGTGAGGACTTCATACCGTTCAATTTCTGTGATGGTGGCACTGGCTATAGCATCCTTGGTCTTGTGGAATGTGACAATGGAGTATTTGGAGTAGTCATCTAGAATGCCCTGGAAGTAGAGGCTTCCATTGAGGCTAGGGATTTCATCTTTCCCCTCATGTCAATGTGAATGATGCTCATGGGTCTGGTAGCTCTGGTATGGGATGTGGGATAGGGATTCTTGTCCATTTTAGAGAGAACACAGATTTCACAGGTTTGTTTTCTCATTTTGTTGAATGCAGACGGGGTGATATCGTTTCCAATGACCATATCTTCTGAAGCCATCCTTGCGAAAGAACTGTATGCTAGGTGTCCTAATCTGACGTGTTGGAGTTCAGCTGTCATTGGAGTTTTCCTAGAAACGGCTGCTAGAGCTACTGCTGTTTTGTACTCTGATCCTCTGATCAGTGTAGGATCAGATTAGACCACGGGAACTAGGTAGAGGCTACGTTTCTTTGGTCCTGAGATGATAACTTTGTTGTTGATGGTCATGGTGCATTCATGAGAGTTGAATTGTATTTCCACATTGGAGTTGTTTCTGATAGCTGATGCCATGTAGAACAAATTGGGTGTGTTCTGACCTGAATTAAGGAGGACATTGAGGAATTTGTGGAGTTTACCATTTTCTCCTCTGATGAGGGCTGTGCCAGACTTTGTAATGTAGGTGTGGCCAGATGCAGTCAGGACTTTTATAGGATCTATGTCTTTGATGTCATAGAGGAGACTGGGGTCCCCAGTCATGTGTGAGGTAGCACCTGTGTCCATGATCCACTTTCTGTTTATGCGACGGGTGTGCTTTGTTGCATTGAGAGCATAGTGGGTACTGGGTGTGTCGTCTCTCTGTGAGGTTTGATGTCCAGGCCTTGTGCAGGTTTTTTCAAGAGGCTGCAAGAAATCATGATCTGTGGGTTTTGTGCAAAGGGGTGGGATTGTGAGCCACGGGTATGGCCAAGGATCTGTTTCAGGGTCCTTGACGTGCTCAAAAATACAGTCTACATTAAACATCTTGAGCCAGGACATGAGATCTGTACACATATGTAAACGACAGTACTGGAATCTGAATGCTGGGGACATCTGGTCCAAAATGAAGATCTTAGCTCTGTAGCGTACTAGAGATAAGGGCAGGTCTAAATTTGATTCCTCCATCACCTTAAGATCTTTAGAGATGTCCTTGATCCATTGGTGAACGGCTGTAGCGGTGTTTTGCCGATGGTGCATCCATTGGAAGGGGATCTGGAGAGTCTGGGACGGGGAAGGGGGGGGGGGGGGGGGGGGGGGGGGGGGGGGGGGGCTTGCGAGGCCGACGGGGTTTAAGGATGATGGTGGGAGGGGAGGAGAGGGGAACTGATGGGTAGACGCAGTGGGGGGTTGGTTGTTGCGGGGGCAACGTACTGGTGTTATCCAGCGGGGTTTCTCGGGAGTTGCGGGGGCAACATACTGGTGTGATCCAGCGGGGGGTGCTAAGCGATGACAAGTTTTCTGGTTCTTGAGATCCTCTTCTTCGGTGTTGCGCAGCAACAATTGAAGACACTGCAGATGCGCGGGAGCTCGGATCTACGGACAATTTGACAGACTTTGATGCGCTTCAATCTGTTTGCCAGTGGAAGACGTTACGGTGCGATGATGGGCGATAACCCATAGCTTTCCGGAGTGTTACACCGTGAGAACTGACCAGGGAATGGACTAGGGCGTGTGCTTTACAAACGGTGATGGCCATGTCAGGCGACTGGCAGGTAATAAGGAGAGAAAGGCGACAGTACCTCAGGGTACTGCCGCCGCTTGGTGCTGGCCCTATCGGGCAGAGGCACTACAACGGAAGCTTCCAGGCGGAGGGCCTGGTGCACTAATAAGACACTCTAGCTGGACCGGGAGAACCGTTCTATAACATTTGGCTGTTCGCCGTCTTTGGCAGCAAACAAATTATTACCAGGAAAATGTAAACGCGAACAAAAAAAATCTTTGTACAAAAAAGAACTGTTTCCTCAGAGAAGACCGTGCTATGTGTTGTGTAAATACCATATCACAATCCGAAGTTCGGGTTCAATTCAGGGTTGTTCAAGGAAACTTCAAGAAGTACTTGAGCTTGAACTTGGTCGCATGGCTCCAGCTATCAAAGCTGTTCCCTGTTTACGGCACTTACAAAATCAGTCATAACACTTACAGAATCAATCTGACATAATCAAATCAAATCGTATATTTATGATGATAATGATAGATAGACAGATAAACAACGCCTTCAGTACTTTTAATATCTGGTTGATCTCCTCCAAGGGCGTGGACAACTGAGCCACCCAAGACAATTGTAAAAATACTAAAAACTGAATAACTTAGTCCAAACTCAGCCAAACTTGACATTTTTATTTTTGGTTGTATGGTTGGAAATGCTTGGACGAGATGATGCTCGTAGACCCCCCTTTAACTATGTTATCTGTATGGGTGTTCAGATATGAAGCCTCAGGGGGGGGGGGGGGGGGGGGGAATAACAACTTCGACATGAGGTCTGCAAACGTTATTCTTGCACCCCTCGTAATCCGGTAACGTAAATGAAATAAGCGAACTGATCCGTTAAAAAAAGGATCCGGTAAAAAATGATCCGTTAATGTAATATCGAAATAAGCGAAACTGATCCGGTAAAAAAGGATCCGTTAAAAAAGGATCCGGTGGACCCGGGTACACCAGATGACAGATAGGCCATCGAGAGCATGCTTCTTCGACACAGTCAGCACGCGCTCATCTTCAAATACATTCCTCTGTCGCTGCCCTGCCCCTGTATATCCACGCTCCCCGCCCCTGTATAGTCACGCCGACCGGCGTCGATTCCTTTCTATCATTCGTCTCTATCTCTCTTTCCTACTACTACCCCCCCTCTCATACCCACCCGTCAATCGAGCCAAAAATCCCACCCGTCACATCGCCACCCAGCTTGAATCGTCGCATTTATATTTTGCGCGATCCTACGATTAGCACCTTGTCGTAGTTCCCCTTGCATTCTCTCGACCTTTACACCCTTTCGGATCCTCTCCTCATACGAGAAAAGCGTATCGTGACTGATCTATTCTTGTTTTCCAAGACTATCCCATCGTCCGAAGTAACCTGTCATCATGATGCAGTGCAGACGGCTCAGCAGCACAGGCGCACAAAGCAATTCACTCAAGCGAGCAGCAGTTTAAGCCTGAAGCGTGTCGCAGGGACGAGGCTTGGATGCGCTCAGATCAGACATGCAGTCTCAGTGAGTACCAAGCCCATGTCTGGAACTCCCACCAATCCCCACCCACCAACCTTACCCCACTGGTGTAAGATGGTTATGCCCCCACCCCCAGCCACCTTACCCCCAGCCAAACCACACAACCCACCTGCCACAAAACCCCACATAAACACACGCACAACACACAAAACACGTCAAGGCCCAAACCCTCCTACCCTCGTCCTAACCAAAATCCCATCTCGCACGTCTCCTTACCCCCCTCACACTGCTATTTTGTGTGTGCGTGTGTGTCTGTGTGTGTGTGTGTGTGTGGTGGGGGGCGGTCGGAACCCTTTTGTTTGGATTAAAGGGTGCATTTAGGCTTGGCGAGAGTGCTGCAGATATGCAGAAAGGTATGCAGAAAAGATATGCATGAACAGATATGCAGAACAGATAATGCAGAACAGATATGGCAGAACAGATATTTCAGAAACAGATATGCAGAACAGGTATGCAGAACAGATATTCAGAACAGATATGCAGAACAGATATGCAGAACAGATATTCAGAACAGATATGCAGAACAGATATGCAGAACAGATATGCAGAACAGATATTCAGAACATATATGCAGAACAGATATGCAGAACAGATATTCAGAACATATATGCAGAACAGGTATGCAGAACAGATATGCAGAACAGGTATGCAGAACAGATATGCAGAACAGATATGCAGAACAGATATCAGACAGATATTCAGAACGGTATGCAGAAACAGATATTCAGAACAGGTATGCAGAACAGATATGGCAGAAATACTCCCAATTTGCAGTGTCATTGTCCTGAGTACTACATGTTGTCAAATTGGGTCAGCGCCGTTTGTAGTGCAAATTGGTCAGCGCTTTGTAGTGCAGCAAACCTCAAAACTGGTCGCGCTTTGTAGTGCAAAAAGCGCAAAAACAGGGGTTTGAAAAAACTGCTTGAAACTCGCAGTGGGGCCCGAAAGCGTGCGCGAAATCGCGCTGCCGCGCGCGCTTTGTAGAACCCTGGTCATTGTATTGAAGATGTTTCTTATGAGCAACAGATTCTTGACTGCTACCATGACTGGCTACATATCCAGCCAAACCAAATGCAATCTAGAGAACCTTGAAGCTGGCACAATCAGCTGTCATGAAGTGTTGATATATTTGGGTGCAGGATTGTGACTGGCTTAAGAAGCTTGCCTAGAAGCTGCCTGCTTTCAATCCGAAAATAAAAAACGCTGCTCTTTAACTTCATCTTGGTTTCATGGCTGCAGCAGCAATTTGGCTGCAACGCCGCCTCGCATTTACATAAACAATCAAATTTACCTCTTTACACTTGAAACTTGGTTACATGGCTCCAGCCACCAATTTGGCTGCTTTCGCCGTCCTCTGCAGTGAGATAACAAAATATACAATATAAAAATCCAATATGAAATCCAATATAAACAATACGCAACCGCCAATATATAACAACAAAAACGTCAATATAATTATATACCGCAATATAAAAACTACCAAACAATCTAATGTAAACAATATAGAGCAATATAACAATCCAATATAAACAATATCACAATCGATACAAACAATCGAAACATCTAACCATTCGTCGCATCTAACATACTTCAAATAACAATATACAAAATATCAATCATACAACATAAACAATCCAATGTAGACAATTATAAACAATCCAATATGATTATATACACAATATAAAATACAAGAAACCAATATAATTGTATAACACAATATAACAATACAGACAATCCAAGTATAATGTATATACACAATATAACAATCAAGCAATCAATATAATATATACTACAGCAATATAACAATAAGACAATCCAATATAATTTATACACAATATAACAATACAAGCAATCCAATATAATTATAATACACAATATAAAATAAAGCATCCAATAATGATATATACACAATATAACAATACAAGCAATCCAATACTAATTATGTTACACAATATAAACAATACAAGCAATCCAATATACACATCCAATATAATTATATACACAATATAACAATACAAGCAATCCGATATAATTATATACACAATATAACAATACAGACAATCCAATATAATTATATACACAATATAACAATACAAGCATCCATATATTAAATTATATACACAATATAACAATACAGCAATCCAATATAATTATGTACACATATAAACAATACAAGCAATCCAATATACACATCCAATATAATTATATACACAATATAGAAAGACAAACAATCCATGTATATGAATATAATTGTATACACACTTTAACCAAAATAAATCCAATATAATTATGTACCCACATAACGGCACAATATACGCAATAAAACATCAATATAAAGTATACAAATACAATGTTATGATTTAATCACAATAACAGCAACAATCTAACAACTATAAAATATAAACAAATAAATACTAACATTAACAAATTTCAATATATTATATACACAATATAACAATAGAAACAATCCAATGTAAAAATATAAATACAACAATCCAATTATAATACTATAATATATTTTACAATATAGACATTTTTTGCTATATCAAATCTACCTTTTTACTACAGGATTGACGACTTGAGGCATGTGACAGTAGACGGCCAGGGGCTAGAGCTCCTGCTTGCTAGGCCCAGCCGGACGGTAAGACTCCAAACCTGGCCATTAACTGGCCAAAACCATCCCAAATTGCATGAGATATTATGCATGTTAATATGACAGTGATATAATATTATTATTTATTATTTTATATCAGTATTATTATTATTATTATTATTATTATTTTATTATTATTATATTATTATTTGATGAATGATGATGACTGTGACGTGATGATGATGAGATGATGATGAGATGAATGATGAGATGATGATGATGATGATGATGTATTATTATGATTATGATTATGATTATATTAATAGAAGTAGAGTATTATGTAAATTATCATGCGCCCTTGTAATTATTGTGCTTTTGTTATTTATATCTATTGCCTTTCGCAACACCTGCGTTGCAGCTGGGTGGAAGCTGTGTGTGTGGTGGTGGTGGTCGGTGGTGGCGGAAGCTGTCTTGTGTGTGTGGTGTGATGGTGGTGGTGGTGGTGGTGTGGTGGTGATGCTGTGTGTGTGAGGCGGTGGTGGTGTGGTGGGGAAAGCTTTGTGTGTTTGTGTGTGTGTAGTGTGTGTGTGTATGTTGTGTGTGTGTGGTTTTTGTGTGGTGGTGGTGGTGGTGTGGTGGAAGCTGTGTGTTTGTGTGTGTGTGTGTAGTGTGTTGTGTGTGGTGTGTAGGGGGGGGGGGGGGGGGGGGGGGGGGGGGGGGGGGGGGGGGGAGGTGGTGGCATGTGTATTATGGTGCATTGAATCTTGATATTAGCAAAAACAAAATAATTCCTGGGGAGGGGCGTGGGTTTAAGGGGACCCCCCGTACGCCCAGCTGGGAAACTCACCATGGCAGACATAGCAAAACATCTGTACCACATATCACGATTTAAAAGTACCTTGCGAAGCACCTCCATACTAGTCAGACGCAGGGTACTTCCAGGCGCCCGCCTTTTGCGTGCGCTGGCGCGCTGCTTTTTGAGCCAACTGCGCGTTCGCGGCAGTTTTTAGACCCTTGTGGGCGCAAGCAAGTCATTGTTGCGCTTATTGCACTAACAAAGGGCAGTTTTCTTTTTTTTCAGTGTAGCCACTACGCGCTGGCCAATTTGTGGTCAATGGATAGTACCCTGGCAGACGATCCCTGCTATATCTTCTTCAACATTTTCCATACTTAGTCATATATCTGAGATGCCATTGTGTGCGCCATAGGTGTTAAAAACCTAGTGTTTAAAAACCTAGTTATTGCCTTACTTCAGAAGGTAGCTGCCAATTTGAATTTTCCATATCCTGACGCAGGCAATCCCAAGCTCAAGTTTAAGACAAAACAATTTTACAAGGCGACAATGTAATTATTGTTGAAAAGCACTTAACCCATGAACACCATTAAATCAATCATGAGAGTTAACTTGTTTATACACTCTGCAAAATGATCAAATTAATTTGCATCAAAGATTTCAGATTGGCAGCCTTGGATAGTGGGTTCTGAGGCTTTGTACAGTGGTCAATGCTCCAATGGTGTCTTGTCAAGTGGAAGGTGTGAATAACCCTTGGAGTTTGAGAGATGAGTGCCTTCAAAGTTTCAATGGCCAGTAGCTTGTGGAAGGCCTCATACTTCACGTACTTCTTTGTCTGATGTCTGTTTTTAACTTTGACCCATCCAGAAGGTACCCAGAGTTTTAGCAGGATGTTCACTGCCCTTTTAGAGAAATACTTTGCTGCTCGTCGTCCTGGGGTTTGTCGGGCGGAGTTACACCCAGCCTCTCGCTGGCAGCCCAGTTCAATTGGTTTTAGAGGCGGTGATCTGTCTAGGTTCCCAGACGTTTAGTAGCCTGCTGAGTGCTTTGCTTATGGTGCTTTTGAGCTACTAGAAGTTGCAAAAGTCCCGGGTGCTCTATCGAGATGGCCTCGCCATGGTGATCTGGGAGCTTGTCCAGCGCTGCATGCTGAGCTGGCAGCCGAGGCTGGCAAGTCCTGAGGCGGGGTAGTCAGCCCTATGTGGAGCATATACCCTAATATCCGCCTGATTCGGGTTGAACGTTTTTTTCGTCGCAGAATATACTTTACGCCTCGATTTGACGTTGCTTCCTTCATTAAAGTTAAATTTTCCTGTCAGTACGCGTAATGTATTATTTATTATTTATGTTTATGTATATTATGTTATGTCAAGGCCAGTGGTTTGTTGAACAAACGGAATATTGAAAGATTTTAATCTAGAAGTGTCAGGGTGCTTCCAAGCGTCACGCTTTTGGTCGCGTTGGTGCGGCTGCCTTTTTGAGCCCCATGCGTGTTCGCGCAGTGTTTTTGCAACCCCTGTGGCGCAGTCAAGCCAAATTTTTGCGCTTTTTGCACTACAAAGCGAGTTTTTGTTTTTTTTCGAGTGTGCTAAAGCGCTGGCAATTTGGAAATGGAAGTACCCTGGTCTGTGGCACCGGCCAAACTATTTATGATGATTGATGATGATGATGATGAATGATGATGATGGATCGATGATGATGATGACTGATGGACTGATGAGACATTTTCCAGGTGCTCTACTGGACTCCAAATGTGCCTTGACTTGGATGGAAGTCAAGGGGGACTTATGAGCTCATGCACAAAGAATAAGATATAAGTGATCCTTGGTGCATCGGCTAGTCGGTTGAGAAAGTTTGAAATATATTTATCCTAACCAGGGTGTGTCCAGTGATATCAATGGTCTAGTGGTAGACCAGATTTGCTTTGAGGTAATGAAGAGCGGGGGTTCGACTCCCCCTTCGGTGCTCTTGCGTTGCAGGTCGTTGGTCAACCGCGATGGTAGCTTGTCATAGGAGACCGCTCCCACGCCGCGTACGCAGGGCTCTTAACACCAGCCCCCCAGGCCGTTATCATTTAGCTTTTTTTATCTACAAGTGTGTGTCAGCTATAGGACCAGGTATGCTCTGAACGGAATTGGAACCCTCAACAGCTTCCTAGGCAGCCATGAATTTGTGAATTTAAACCAAAAATTTTTTAACGACGGGGCCCCTGAATTCCATGCTACAGTGAAAATCGAGAGACTACAATATCAATGTCAATGCCCTGCTACAGGGTACTACATTTTGTCATTTTATATTTAAATTTTAAACCCAAGACTGTCCCAACAAACGGGGGCCTGAGTTGGTGCTCATGAAAACCAAGGGACGACAATGTCCAGTGGCATTTCTCTCTGCAAGGGTACCACATGTCATTTTAAATGGCAAATTTTAAACACAAATCGTTTAACGCGGGGCCTGAGTTCGTGCCACAGTGAAATCCTAGGGAACTTCAATGTCAGATGGTAATGCCCTGTGCAGGGTATCTACATTTTTCATTTTAAATGTCAATTTTAAACCCAAACAATGGTTTTAACAACAGGAGCCCTGAGTTCCTGCTACATTGAAAATCTAGTGACTGCAATGTCAATGGCAGTGCCCTGCGGCAAGGGTACTACCTTTTGTCATTTAATTGGAAGTTTAAATTAACTTTAAACCAAAAATTGTCTTTAACGACGGGGGCCTGAGTCCTGCTACAGTGAAAATCGAGGAACTACAATGTAATGCCGCAGGGTATACTTGTTGTCATTTCGGGGTTGCGCTTTTGACGCATCTGCCTCTTCTGGTTGCGCTTTGGACCTCAACTGAACTGAAATTGCACGCTGGCCAGAGGGGTCTTTATAACAATTTTGTGCCAGTCGGCAGTGGACACCAATCCACTTGCCC
>JAJSRW010000347.1:0-41276 GCA_022414725.1 Microglena sp. YARC
TGTTGTAAGTGGATGTTGCTGCTGTGAGATGGCTAGGTGTAAGAGGTGATGTGCCTGATGTTGAGAATGGCTGGCGGAAGGGTGATGTTGTGCTGTTGGTGAATGGTCTGAGTGTAATGGGTTGGTGATGTTGCTTGCTGCTGCTGCTGCTGTTGAGAAGTGGTTTGGATGCTGCTGCTGTTGAGAATGGTCTGGTAGGCTGTGATGGTTCTGCTGTTGAGATGGTTGCGTGTAAGTGGGGTTGGTGATGTTGCTGCTGCTGCTGCTTGCGTTGCTGTTGAGAGTGGTTTGGTGCTGCTGCTTGTTGAGAATGGTCTGGTGTAGTGTGATGTTGCTGCTGTTGAGAATGCCTCGTGATTAACGTGAGGTGGTGAGTTGCTGCTGCTGTGCTGCTGCTTCGTGAGAGTGGTTTGGTGCTGCCTGCCTGTGCAGAATGGTCTGGTGTTAAGTGGCGATGTGCTTGCTGTTGAAGAATGCCTTGGTGTAAGGTGATGTCTGCTGTGTTGATTGAACATGGCTCTGGCGTAATGGTTATGTTGCTGCTGTTGAGAATGGTGTTTGGCTGTAAGTGGATGATGTTGCTGCTGTTGAGACATGCTCTGGTGTAAGTGGTGATGTTGCTGCTGTGAGAATGAGTCTGGTGTAATGGGTGTTGGCGATGTGCGCTGGCTGCGCTGCTGCTGTTAGAGGGTTTGTTGCTGCTGCTGTTGGAATGGCTCTGGTGATAGGTGGTGATGTTTGCTTGCTGTTGAGAATGGTCTGGTAAGGTGGGGTTGGTGATGTTGCTGCTGCTGGCTGCTGCGTTGAGAGTGGTTGTGCTTGCTGCTGTTGAGATGTGCTGGTGTATGGTGATGTTGCTTGCTGTTGAGAGATAGGTTGTTGTAAGTTGGTTGATGCTTGTGACGTCGAGAACTGGTCTGGGTGTAAGTGGTGATCAACTGTTTGCTGCTGTTGTGATGGTCTGGTATAAGTGGGTTGGTGATGTTGCTGCCTGTGTTGAGCAGTGGTTTGGTGCGTTGCTGCTGTTGAAGAATTGGTTGGTGTGGTGAGTGATGGATTGTGCTGTGGAGATGGTCTGGTGTAAGTGCGGGTTGGTGATGTCTTGCTGCTTCTGCTGCATGCTGTTGAGTCGTGGTTCGAAGTGCTGCTGTCTGAGAATGGTCTGGTGACAGTGGTGATGTTGCTGCCGATGAAAGTGGCCTGGTGTAAGTGGCGTTGGTGATGTTGCTGCGGCTGCTGTCTGTGCTGTGTAGAGTGGTTTGGTGCTGCTGCTGTGAGAGATGGTCTGGTGTAAGTGTGATGTTGTGCTGTTGAGAATGGCCTGGTGTAAGTGGTTGATGTATGCTGATGTTGAGACTGGATCTGGCGTAAAGTGGTATGTTGTGCTGTTGAGAATGGTTTGGTGTAAGTGAGTGATGTTGTGTGTAGGAATGGTCTGGTGTAAAAAAAAATAATAAAAAAAAAAAAAAAAACAAAAAATAAAAACTGGTGATGATTTGTGCTGTAGAATGGTCTGGTAGTAAGTGGGGTTGTGAGCTAGCTGCTGCTGCTGCTGGCCTTGCTGTTGAGAGTGGTTTTGGTGCTGCATGCTGTTGGAATGGTCTGCGTGTAGAGTGGTTAGATGTTGTGCTGTGTGAGAATGGTCTGGTGTAGTGGTGATCGTGTTGCTGCTGATTAGAATGGGTCTGTGTAAGTGGTGATTGCTTGCTGCTGTTAAGAAATGGTCTGGTGTAAGTGGTGATGTGCGGCTGTTGAGAATGGTCTGGTGTAAGTGGGTGTTGGTGATGCTGCTGGCTGAGTGCCTGTGTTGACGATCGTTTGCGTCTGCTGCTGCTTGAGATGGTCTGGTAAGTGGGGTTGATGTTGCTGCTGCTAGAGACATGGTCGTGAGTTGTAAGTGGGTGATGTGCGCATGTTTGAGAATGGCTCTGACTGTAAGTGGTGATGTTGCGGGCGTTGAGACTGGTCTGGTGTAAGTGGTAGATGTGTGCTGCGTTGAGAATGGTTGAGTGGTAAGTGGTGATGTTGCTGGCTGTTGAGATGTCCTGGTGTAAGTGGTGATGTTCGCTGCTGTGAGAAATGGTCTGGTGTAATTGGTGATGTTGCTGCTGCTTGAATGGTCTGGTGTAATGTGATGTTGCGCTGTTGAGAATGGCCGGTAAGTGGTGATGTTGTGCTGTTTGAGACATGGTCTGGGAGTAAGTGGGTGATGTTGCTGCTGTTGAGATGGTCTGGTGTAAGTTTGGTGATTTCGGCTGTTGAGAATGGGCCTTGTGTACGATGGTGATGTTGCTGCTGCTTGAGAATGGTCTTGTGTAAGGTGGTGATGTTGCTGCTGTCTGAGATGGTCTGGTGTAAGTGGTGAGGTTGCTGCTGTTGGAAGGTCTGGTGTAAGTGTTTTATTGTTGCTGCTGGTTGAGAATGGTCTGGTGTAAGTGGTTGGTGTGTGTGAGAATGGTCTTGGTTGTAAGTGGTGGATGCTTGCTGCTGTTGAGAAATGGTCTGTATATGGGGTCTGTGATGGTGCTGCTTGCTGCTACTGCTGCTGCTGTTGAGAGTGTTTGGTGCTGCTGCTGTATGGAATGGTCTGGTGAATGGTGATGTTGCTGGCTGTTGAGAATGGTTCTGGTGTAAATGGGGTTGTGACTGTTGTGCTGTGCGCTGCTGTTGAAGTGGTTTTGGTGCTGCTGCTGTTGAGAGATGTTTGGGTGTAAGTTTGATGTTGCTGCCTGTTGAGAATGTCTGGTGTAAGTGTGATTGCTGCGCTGTCGAAGAATGCTGGATGTAAGCTGTGATTTGCTGCTGTTGTGGATGGTCTGGTGTAATTGGGGTTGGTGATGTTGGGCTGCTCTTGCTGCTGCTTGGAGAGTGGTTTTGGTGCTGCTGCTGTTGGAATGGTCTGGTGTAATGGTGATGCTTGCTGCTGTTGAGATAGGTCTGGGTAATGGGTTGGGATGTTGCTGCTGCTGTGCTGCGCTGCTGTTGAGAGTGGTATGGTGCGCTGCTGTTGGAATGGGTCTGGTTAAGTGTGAGTTGCTGCTTGTGTTGAGATTGGTACTTTGTGTACAGTGGTTTGATGTTGCTGTGCTGCTGCTGCTGGCTGTGAGAGTGTTTGGTGGGCTGATGAGAATGGTCTGGCGTAGTGGTGATGTTCTGCTGTTGAGAATTGCGCCTGGTGTAAGTGGTGATGTTGGCTGATGTTGAGAATGGTCTTGGCTAGTGGTGATGTGCATTGCTAGTTGAGAGATGGTCTGGTTGTAGTTGGTGATGTTGGTGGCTGTGAAGATGTATGGTGCAAGTGGTGATGTTGCTGCTGTTGAGAATGGTCTTGGTGTAAGTGGGTTGGTATGTTGCTGATTGCTGCTGGCTGCTGCTGTTGAGAGTGTTTGTGCTGCTGCTGTTGAGAATGGTCTTTGGTGTTAGTGGTGAATGTTGCTGCTGTTGAAGAATGGTCTGGTGTTTGTTGGATGACGTTGTGTGGAGAATGGTCTGGTGTAAGTGGCTGATGTTGCTGCGTTGAGGAATGGTCTGGGTAAGTGGTTGACTGTTGCTGCTGTTGCAGAATGGTCTGGTAGTGGCGCTCTCGCGTTGTGCTGTGAGAATGGTCTGGATGTAAGTGGTGATGTTGCTGGCTAGTTGAGAATGGTCTTGGTTTAAAGTGGTTGATGTGTCTGCTGAGAATGGTCTTGTGTAAGTGTGATGTTGCGGCTGTGAGACATGCCTGGTGTAAGTGGTGATGTTGCTGCTGGTTGAGAATGTCTGGTTGTAAGTGTTGTTGCTGCTGTTTGAGAATGGTCTGGTGTAAGTGGTGATGTTGCGGCTGTGGAGAATGGCTGGTTCAAGTGGTATTGTTGTGCTGTTTGAGAATGGTCTGGTGTAAGTGTTATGTTGCATGCTGTTGAGATGGCTGGTGTAAGTGGTGATGTTGCTGCTGTGAGAATATGTTGGTGTAAGTGGTGATTGTGCTGTGGAGAAAGGTTCGGTGTATGTTTGGTGTGCTGCTGTTGAGAATTGGTCTGGTTGTAAGTGTATGTTTGCTGCTGTGAGAATGGTCTGGTATAAGTGGGTGGTGACTGTGCTGCTGCTGCTTGTGCTGCTGCTGCTGCTGTTGAGAGTGGTTTGGGTGCTGCTGCTGATTGGAATGGTCTGGTGTAAGTGTGATGTTCGTGCTGCTTGAGAAGTGGTCTTTATGGTGTAGTGGGGTTGGTGATTGTTGCTGTGCTGCTGTGCTGCTGCTGGAGTGGTTTGGTGCTGTCTGCTGCGTTGAGGAATATTTTGGGTCTGGTGTAAGTGGTGATGTTGCTGCTGTTGAGATGGTCTTGGTTGTAAGTGGTGAGTCTGCTGCTTGTTGAGAATGTCTGGTGTAAGTGGTGATGTGCTGCTGTTGTGAATGGTTGAGTAAGTGGGGTTGGTGATGTTGCTGCTGCTGCTGCGCTGTTGAGAGTGTTTGTGCTGCTGCTGTTGAGACATGGTTGTGTAAGTGGTGATGTTGCTGCTAGTGGAATGGTCTGTGTAAGTGGGGTTGGTAATGTGTTGGCTGCTTGCTGCTGCTGTGAGATGGTTTGGTGCTGCTTGCTGTTGAGAATGGTCTGGTGTAAGTGGTGATGTTGCTGGTTGAGAATGGCCTTGGTGTAAGTTGGGGTTGTAGTTCTGCTGATAGTGCTGCTGCTGTTGGATGGTGTGGTTGCTGCTGGCTGTGGAATGTCTGTGTAAGTGGTGATCGTATGTGTGTTGCAGATGGGCCTGTGTAAGTGTGATGTGAGCTGATGTTGAGAATGGTGCTGGCGTAAGTGGTGAATGTTGCTGTGTTGAGAAGGTCTGTGTAAGTGGTGATGTTGCTGCTGGTGAGAATGGTCTGGTGTAGTGTGATGTGTGCTGCTGTGAGAATGGTCTGGTGTAAGTGGGGTTGGTGATGTTGGCTGTGCTCCTGCTTGCTGCTGTTGTGAGATGGTTTGTGCTGCTGCTGTTGAGATGGTCTGGTGTAGTGTGATTGTGCTGCTGTTGAGAATGGTCTGGGGAAGTGATGTGCTGCTGTTGAGAATGGTCCGGTGGTAGCGGTGATGTTGCTACTGTTGGAATGGTCTGGTGTAAGTGGTGATGTTCTTGCTGTTGAGAATGTTGGTGTAAGTGGGGTTGGTGATGCTGCTGGCTGCTGTTCGTTGAGATGGTTTTGGTGCTGCTTGCTGTTGAGAATTGGTCTGTGTAAAAATATAGGTGATGTTGCGCTGTTGAGATGGTCTGGTGTAAGTGGTGATGTTGCTGCGTGAGAATTGGTTGGTGTAAGTGTGATGTTGCGGTTTGTTGAGAATGGCCTGTGTAATGGTGATGTTGTGTGTTGAGAATTGTCTGTGTAAGTGGTGATGTTGCTCTGTTTGAGAATTGGTTCTGATGTAAGTGAGTGTGTTTGCTGTCTGTTGAGACTGGTCATGGTGTAAGTGGTGATGTTGCTTCTGTAGTGAGAAGTGGTCGTGGTGTAAGTGTTGATGTGCTGCTGCTTGAGAATGGTCTGGTATAAGTGGTGATGTTTGCTTGCTATGAGAATGGTCTGGTGTAAGGGATTGCTGCTGGTGAGAATGAGTCTGGTGAAGTGGTGATGTTGTGCTGTTGAGAATGTCGTGGTAGTAAGTGTGATGTTGACTGCTGTTGAGAATGGGTCTGGTTGAAGTGGGTTGGTGATGGTTGTGCTGCTGCGTCTGCTGTTGAGAGTGGTTTTGGTGCTGCTGCTGTGGAATGGTCTTGGCGTGTAAGTGGTGAGGTTGCTGCTGTTGAGAATGGTCTGTGTAAGTGGAGTTTGGGGTGTCTGCTGCTGTTGCTGCTGCTGTTGAGAGTGGTTTTGTGCTGCTGTTGAGATTGGGTCGTGTAAGTGGTGTGTTGCGCTTTGAGAATGGTCTGGGTAAGTGGGGTTGGTTGATGTTGCGGATGCATCTGCTGCTGCTTCTTGCTGCTGTTTGAGAGTGGTTTGGTTGCTGCTGCTGTTGAATTGGTTTCTGGTTCGAGGGTTGGGGACTGGTTGGAGTGGGGTCTTTTCAAAAATAGCCAACAGAAGAGACGAGCAGGCTCTGTTGAATGGGATCTTCACAGCCGCAGGGCTGACTGCGTTGAAGCCTGAGCCGGTGAGTGAGGTTTGAGTGTAAGTGGGGTTGTGATGATTTCTGCTGGTGGTGCTAGTGCTGGTTGTTGATGTTCGCTGCTGCAATGAGTAACGAGCAGCTTCTGTTGGAATGGGTTCAACAGCCGGCAGACTGACATGCGTTGAGCCTGAGCGGTTGAGTGAGGTTTGGTGTAAGGGGTTGGTGAATGTTCAGCTCTGGTGGTGTGGTTGTGATGTTTCTGCTGTTGGCTGTTGGTGCTGTTGTGTTGGCCTTTTCAAACTATCAACAGAAAGCACAGCAGTTTGAATTAGACATCTACAAGCCTTAGGACAAGACTGAGTCGAATGCTGAGCGGTGATATTAGTTTCGGTGTTGTGGGTTCGAGTAAAATGAGTTGAAAGCGGGGGTGTGGTCTTGTTGTGATTGCGTTGTGTTGTTGTTGTTGTGCTGTTGTTTTTTGGTTAGTTGTGTTTTGTGCTGTTAGGCTGGTTGTTGCTGCAGTTGTTACTCTTGACATGCGGCTGTAGTATTTTGTTGTTGGCTGCTGCAGTCTTTTTGTTGCTCTTGTTATGTGCTGCTGCTGCTGTGCTGTTGTTGTTTGTTGTGTGTTGTTGTTATTGCTGCTTCGTTGTTTGGTTGTTGTTGTTGTGCTGTTGTGTTGTATGCTGTCGTTGTTGTTGGTGGATTGGTTTGGTGGCGCACAGCGCTTGCCCATTCTGTATTATTTAATGTCTGATACTTGAACCTGAATCTAGATGTCTAACGCCTTTATGTTTACATGTGTTTGAGTCTGTCGTTACGACTGTGTGTTTCGAGATTTAACTGTTTAACTGTTTCATGCTGGGTCTGTTGAACAGACTGTGTGGTTTGTGTTTTCAACTGTTTTAATGCGGGAAGTCTGTGTGCACTACTGTGTTGTGTGATTAATGATATTACTTTTACCCACATGAACCGTGTCCTATGCCAATGCGGTTGAGGGACTAACCAATGCCCCCCCCCCCCCCCCCCCCCCCCCGACACCACACACACATCAAACTAGGAGCGCTGCCCATATCACAAGAAAGCAGGTGTTCCACCGGCCCAGTGTCACGTCACCATCAGCCCTAACCTATCATCGCATGCTCATGCCAATCTTGACCACACGAGCCAGTCGCTATTTTCGGCTGTCCGGTCGCCCAAACATGAACCGTCATCGCCCCATGTCGTGTTATTGCAGATATGTGTTGCAGTCGTTAGTGCTTGCCCACATTTGCCACACCCACCCCCACCAAGAACCCAAACCCATCCCCCCATCACATGCCACCCCCAAAAACCTAGCGAACACACGCTGGACACTCTATTCCCCTGCCCCCCTATTGCGAGCTAGAAGCGAGCAAGAGATAACGCTCGTTCCCATCTCACATGACACAATTTCAGCGCAAAACCAGCCTAGAGCCAACCAGAAACCAACCACACATATACCAACTCCAATGCCCCCCCCACACCCAACCACCCACCCACACCCCACCACAACACCACCAACCAATCACCACCCCACACAACCCAACCACACTAGACAAGCAGCAACCTTGTCTGACCACTGTATGATCATACAATAGCAACTATCAGAAACACACTACATGTCACATGAGCCCAACAATGCCGCCATAGAGCTAAGCCAGCCAAACAACTCAACCCCAATGCCCCCCCCCCCCCCACACCCCCCCCCAACACACACCAACCATCACCACTCCACCACACAACACGTCGACTACTATAGAAGCTGCGTGCTCACCAGCACGATAGAGAAAAGCTGTGTATCCCACTGGCCAAATGCAGGTCTAGGTACACCCAATGCCCACACCCCCCCGCCCCCCCTCACACAACCCCCACAACTCACTACAACCCACAACACCAACCAACCAACAACACACAACCCAACCAAATCCCAACTCCGACTCGCCACACTCACCACACACCTGAATATCTAGACAGCGCTGGACTGCCAACATAGCACATAAGAAAAGCCGATATACCTATGGCTCAACAAAACCTAGCACCTGAACACCCCAAACTAACCAGAGCCAAGGACCAACCGTACACCTCCAAATCACACCCCCACCCAACAAACAACAACACCACAACCATCACACACCCCCAAAACCACACCACACACGAACTAGACTGCTGCCATAGCAACAAAGAAAAGACTCGATGTTCCTATGGCCGAGATCAGTCGCTGCAGGATAATCTACCATAATCCCACCCCCCCACCCCCAGCACTCGAACACACCCATCACCGACCAACCACCCACACACGAACTAAACTGCGCCTGCACAAAGACAAACGACTGTGTTCACATGGGCACACAATCCAGGACTGATTGGCACAAACATCCAACATACCCCCCCACCCCCCCCCCCCCCCCCCCACACACACAACACTTATCAACCCACCAAACACACCACGAACTAAGAAGCTCTTGCCATAGCACAAGAAAAAGCCCATGTTTCCACTGTACCAAAAATGCAGTGAGCGTACCAACTCCACCACATACCCCCCCCCCCAACACCAAAACCATCACCACCACCCACCCACCACACAATCACACGACACATAAAGGCAACGCCTGCATCATCCACTAGCACAAAGAAACACAGCGCTGTTACCCCAAATGGCTCCGCAACTGGCAGAGGGCTTTCGAGTGACCACTCCAAATGCCCACCTCGCACCCCCCCGCCCTCCCGCCGCCACACACAACACACACCATCACACACCACCAACACGAACTAAGAGACTGCTGCATATCCAAATAAAAGCTCGTGCCACATGCTCAAATGCAGCTGACGTACACTCCAAAAATTCCTCCCCCCTCCCCGCCCCGCTCCCGCCCTGTATCACACACACACACCCATCCCAACCACCACAACCACACAACTATGATGCTTCTCCAGTAACACAAAGTATCCCACCAATAGCTGTTCCATGTTTCCCAAATTGCAGGGGTCTGAGTGGATACACTCCAAATGCCCCCCGCCACACACCGCACGACCATCACATCGCTGAGAAACCACCCACCGACATCAGCGTACGAGACTTAGAATGTCTGCGGCCAGGTTGGCACAAAGAAATGCTGTTTTCCATCAGCCAAATGCATGGCCATGAAGTTGGTACACTCCCAAATGACCCCCCCCTCCTCTTCTCCACGCGCCACACTAACAGACCTAAATCCACCTACAGCCCACCAGAACACACATACGATATGGAGCTAAGCGCACTGCCCACCTTACCTGACGTCCACTTAACGAAAAGTGGCTTTCACCAGCCGGATTGGCTCCAAACCACCTTGTACACAACAGCCCACTCAGGCTATGTCAGCGTTACCAAATATGAACTCCCACTGAGAGTCTATGCAGAGGCTGAGGGTACTTCCCAATCCCCCCCCCCCTCCCCCCAGACACACAACCTAACTAGAAGCAGTGCTATAAGATAAGCTGATTGTCCACGGCCAGCGTGCTCTGAGGTCACCAACAACCCAAACCACAACCAACCACGCACCCAATTCACGACTTCAACGGACCAGCTCAGCAAAAGAATCGTGAGTTGTATGAGCTTACCCCAAATATGAACTAGATACGCGATTTAATTTTATCCCATGTACTCTGAATGCCCCGACCCCCACCAGCCACCACCCCACCCCCCTGTCGACTCACATCACACACAACAGCACACAGACAGACACACACACATCACATCAGAACACTCGAATAGAATGTCTCAAATAGAAAAAATTGATAAAGAAAAAGTTCGATTGACAAGAAAAATAACTTGACACTCCAGATGCTCTCCCAAATGCAACTTGGTTAGGCAACATTCCCTTGTATTATCTCGACTTTAACCACACCACCACACCGAACACCGACACGTCATCGAACGTTCAAGCGCATCCGCAATCCAACACATAGTGCTGTAGACCCAGATAGAGCAAATCCACTTGTGTGATGTATGGTACACGGTTCATCACCACAGCTACACATACACACGTGACATCAGCAGCAACACTTTCAGGGTAATCTTGACCAACCTTGGCAATAAGCGAATCTCCTTTAATTTCATTCACTTGCTTAACCAAAACTAGTGATACACACACTCAACCACCACTCAGCAGGACACTTTGCCCCAATAGAATTACCTTAATTTCATCAACGCTTACACACACAAAGACTACTTAAACACTCATGTGGTGCCATGCTGGAGCATTTATCTTCAGATAAGGATCAAAATATTACATCAGTACATTTATCTCATCATCAAAACGCGCTAAACCATGCGAAAACATACTATCCAAATCTACCAGGCCATTGAAATCATACCCATATAGGGAGTATTGTTCCCATGAGATTTGTCTATTGCTTTAGCGCACAAATGGTCCTTAAACACGACCGAGTGACTACAACAACATCGGCACGACATCATATCGCTACTTACACTGTTAGGCTACCACACACACAAAACACACACTCACCGCACACCCCTCGGCATTTGACACCTTTACCCAGATAGGACTTACCCGATACATTTCATACCTCGCATACACAACCACTTCTCGCTCCACACATTACTACCTCACGACACGTAACAACACTCAGGCATTGACAATTAACAATTAGGAACTCCATAATTTCACTCGGCTTACCACACACAAACACCCATTCACTCAACACCATTATGAGCCTACAAAGCACAACACACACTACACACCTCGGCCGCTCAACACTACTCCAATGGAAAATTCACCTAATTTCATCACGGCTTGACAGGTAATGCCCAATGCGGCACTTGCATCCATCCCCCCACATTCATTGTGTTCACTGACACCCTGGCGACAAGTTGGCATGGTTGGCTGAGTTGGTTTGGCTTGGTTGGTTATCGGTTGAATTGCTTGGTTTTGGCTGCGTTGGCTGCGTAGTCTGGGTGTGTTGCTGTTGTGTTCATGTGCGCTTCACCGACATACGCGACAAGTTGTTGGTTGGCTCTGGTTGGTGGTGGTTGTTGGGGGGTAGGGGCGGCGTTAAAAGGGGTGGTGTGTGCTGTTTTGTCATTTGGCTTACCACGGACATATGCGACAAGTTGGTTGTGTTTGGTGGTTGCGTTGGTTGGCTTTAGTTGGTGTTGTTTGCTTTGTGTCATGTGTTCACGACATATGCGACAAGTTATGTTGTTGTTTGAGTTAGGTTGGTTGGTTGCTTGGTTGAGTGGTGTTGCTTGCTGTTGTGTTCATGCTGGCGGAATTACACTGACCATTATGCGACAACGTTGGTTTGGTTGGTGGTTGGTCTGTTGGTTTGGTTGGTTGGTTGGTTGGGTGGTTGGTTGGTTGGTTGGTTGCGTTGGTCATGTTGCTGTTGTGTCCATGTAGTACACGGACACCTGCGACACAGAGGAGGGGATGTGAGAGTGTCAGCTTGGTAGTTGGCACATTTGGTTTGGTTGGCACACACGAACACCACACACACACCACACACACACAAGGGGAGGTGAAAGTGTCAGCTTGGTGGTTGGCGCACACAAACACCACACACACACACAGAGGGTAGTGAAAGTGTAAAGTGTCAGGGAAGTGAAAAGTGTCCCCCCCCCCCCCCCCACCCACCACCACCACCACACTAACCTTGTAGTCCATCTTGATCCAGGGTGCAATGGCGGACTGCCGCAGTATGTCCCTTAGGATTCCTTGCTGGATTCTGCAACAACCACACATCCTTCCCCCCCATCATCCCCCCCCCCACACACACACACCACACCACCAACTTCAACCCACCACACACACACCTTATCATCTTTTGGCCTCCAGGGGTGCAAGATGGCGCGACTGCCCCACAGTAAGGTCCCTAAGATTCCTTGCTGGCATTCTGCAACCAACACATAATCCCCCCCCACCCCCCCCCCCTCCACACACACACACCACCACCACCAACTCACCACCACACACACACCTGTAGTCACATCTTGCTCCGGGGTGCAGTGGCGGACTGCACGTAGGGTCCTAGGATTCCTTGCTGGCATTCGTATGCAACAACCAACATCCCCCCCCCCCCCCCCACACACACACACGACACACACACACACACACACACAACACACACACCACCACTGTTTCAACACCACCACACACACACCTGTAGTCCATTTCTTGCTCCAGGGTGCAAATGGCTGGGACTGCCCACAGTACGTCCCTAGATTTCCTTGCTGGCGTTCTCCAACTTCCATTGTGTAACTCATAGTGCTGAAGGGTGGGGGTCGGGGTATGGGGGTGGGTGAGGGGGGTGGGTGGTGGGTGGGTGGCGCGGGAACGTTGGCCAGCACGCACTTGTACGATTTCCTTACATGCGTTCTTGAACGTCCATTGGTGGGATCAAGGTGCCTGAGCAAGGGTGGGGTCGGGGGAGGTTAGGGGGGTGTGAGTGGTGGTGGGGTGGGGGTGGTGAGTGGGGTGTGAGTGGGGTGGGTGAGTGTTGCTGTGGGGGTGGGGGTGGGGGTGGGTGGGTGGTGGTGGGTGATTGGGGTGGGAGGTGGGTGACGTGGGTGGTGGTGGGGTGGGTGAGTGGTGGGTCGGGTGGGGTGCAGGTGGTGATGTGAGGTGCGGTGGGTGGTGGGGTGTGAGTGGGGGTGAGTGGGGGTGGTGTGTGGTGGGGTGGGTGGGTGAGGTGAGTGGTGATGGGGTGCGGTGAGTGGTGGGTGGGGTGGGGGGTGGGTGAGGGTGAAGTGGGGTGGTGAGTGTTGAGTGGTGGGGTGGTGGTGAGTGGGTGTCGGTGAGTGGGGCGTGGGTGAGTTGGTGGTGGGGTGGGTGGGTAGTGGGTGTGAGTGCGGGGTGAGTGGGTTGAGTGGGGTGGGGGAGGGTGGGTGGGGCAGTGGGTATGCGTGGGTGATGGGTGGTGGCGTACGTTGGCCAGCACGCACTTATCGATTTCCTTACATGGCTTCGTTCTGAACGTCCATTGTGGAACTCAAAGGTGCCTGAAGGGTGGGTGTGTTAGTGGTTGAGGTGGTGTGGGTGCTGTGTTGGGGTGGTGGTGTTAGGGTGGGGGGGGGGGGGGGCCAGACGTGGCCAGCACGCACGTGTCACGATTCCTTACATGCGTTCTTGAACGCCATGGTGGAACTCAAAGGTGCTGAGGGTGGTGTTGTGTAGTGGTGTTGAGGTGGGTGTGGGTGTGTTGGGTGTGTGTTGGGGGGTGGGGGGAGGGGCGGGGGCAGGACGTTGGCCAGCACGCACGTGTACAATTTCCTTACATGCGTTCTTGAACGTCCAATTGGTGAACTCAAAGGTGCCTGAAGGTGGGATGTGAGTAGTTCGGTTGCAGGGTGTGGTGTGTTGTGGATGTGTGGGTGGTGGTTGTGTTGGGGGCGTGGGGGTGGGGGGCAGACGTTGGCAACAAAAAACCAACCGCACTTGTATACGATTTCCTTACATGCGCTTCTCGAACGTCATTGTGGAACTCAAAAGGTGCATGAAGGTGGGGTGTGTAGTTGTTTGGATTGAGGTGGTGTGTGCGGTGTGTCGTGTTGGGTGTGTTGGGGCGGATGGGGGGGGGCACAGGACGTGGCCAGCACGCACTTGTACGATTTCCTTACATGCGTGCTTCTTGAACGTCAATTGTGAACTCAAAGGTGCCTGAAGGGTGGTGTGGAGTAGTGGTAGGGTGGTGTGGGTGGTGTGTTGGGTGGTGTGTTGGGGGGGTGGGGGGGGGGCAGGACGTTGGCCAGCACGCACTTGTACGATTTCCTTACATGCCGTTCCGTCGAACGTCCATTGGTGGAGACTCAAAGTGCCTGAAGTGGGGGTGCTGTGTGTATAGAGGCTGTGGTGTGGTGGCAGTGTGGGTGGTTGGTGTTGTGTGATGGGGGGGAGGGGGGGGGCAGGGAGGAACGTTGCCAGCACGCACTTGTACGATTTCCTTACCATTGCGGTTCGCGAAGTTTTCCATGGTGGAACTCCAAGGTGTCTGAAGTGGGTGGTATAGGCAGGGGAGAGTGAGGTGGGGGATAGGTTGACCAACATGCACATTTATGTTTGCATTGATACATACATCGACCTGCAATCATACATGCGCACAATTCATGCAAATATATGCATTGCCAGGGTGGGGTAGGTTGGGCGGCGTGCACACATATATGATTGCAAGTGATGTGTGCCTGTGCGTGCAGATCGCATAGAGCAGAATTGCATGGTGAATGTGCATGTGATGTGTGCCAGGGTGGGGTGTGTTGAGCAGCATGCGCATATATATATGATTGCATGTGGATGTGCATGTGTGTGCGGACCAGCATGAGCAGAATTGCATGTGAATGTGCATGTGGATGTGCCAGGGTGGGGTTGTTTGAGCAGCATGCGCATATTATATATGATTGATGCATGTGGATGTTGCATGTTTTTGTCTGTGCGGACCAGCATGAGCAGAATTGCATGTAAATGTGCATGTGCATGTGCGTGCAGATCAGCATGAGCAGAATTGCATGTGAATGTGCATGTTGATGTGCCAGGGTGGGTGTTGTTGAGCAGCCAAAAGCATGCACATATTATATTATGATTGGCATGCTGGTTTGTGGGTGGGGCGGACCGCATGAGCAGAATTGCAATCTGTGGGAAATGTGGGATGTGCATTTTGCTGATCAGCAGAGCAGAATTGCATGTTGAATAGGAATGTGCATTGTGGATGTTTGCCAGGGGGTGGGATTGTGTTTTGGAGCAGTATGGCACAATATATTGATTGCATGTGGATGTTTTGCATGTGTGTTGCGGAAACCCAGCATGAGCACAATTGCAAGTGAATGTGGAATGTGCATGTGCGTGCAGATTCAGCAGCGAGCCAATTGCATTTTTGGAATGCGCATGTTTTTTTTGCAGGGTGGTATTGGTTGAGCAGCATGCACATAAATATATGATTGCATGTGGGATGTTCACATTGCAGCGCGGACCAGCATGCGCACAATTGCATGTGAATGTGCATTGTGGGATGCGCATGTTTGCCAGGGTGGGTATGTTGACCAGCATGCACATCTATATATGATTGCATGGGTTTTCTCTCCCCCCTTAACTTTGTGTTGTGTGGCGTGTCTGTGTATGTGTGTGTATATAGGGGACTGATGCCCCCAGGGGCAATAGGGTTCCACCTGTTATATGTTTTGCTGCCCAGGAGCAGTGGCTTCTGGGAGTTTGGTTCTCACCCCCTTGGGTGGGTGTTTTGTGTGTGTATGTTTGTGTGTGTGTTTGTGTGTGTGTGTGTGTGTGTGTGTGTGTGTGTGTGTGTGTGTGTGTGTGTGAAAGTATGTGTGCATGTGTGCATGTTTGTGAAAGTATGTGTGCATGTGTGTATGTGTATGTGTGTGTGTGTGTGTGTGTGTGTGTGTGTGTGTGTGTGTGTGTGTGTGTGTGTGTGTGTATGTATGTGTGTATGTGCGCGCTTGTGTGTGTGTGTAAGCGCATGCATGGACTTGTGTGTGAGTGTGTTAGTGTGTGTGTGTGTGTGTGTGTGTGTGTGTGTGTGTGTGTGTGTGTGTGTGTGTGTGTGTGTGTGCGCGCTTGTGTGTGTGTGGGTATGCGCATGCATGGACTGACTGCTCCCAGCAAGCCCACCTGTGTATATGTTGCTTCCAGGAGCGATGGTGCCCTGGTGCTTCTCTCCTCCCTCGTAAGTAGTTTAGTACAGGTCCGACAGGGGCATTCGGTCTTGTTGACGAACAAGTGGAACGAGGCTTTGGACGTCACTCCTTGATAATTGGCCACCCTCACGTCAGAGCGCAAGAGGGAGTCATTGGGTCTGGCGGCCTGGAGTGCTCGAGGCTTCGGCCGAGGCTGGTCTGTCGCCATCTGTCTGTGTAGGAAACTAACCCCTGGTGCTGCTGGTGCTGATGCTGATGATGATGATGATGCTGGTGCTAGACTTGCTGGTCTTTGGCCATCTGTCTGTGCTGGAAGTACTGAGAATGCCTGGTGGGGCGTGGTATATAGTAGGACCTGTCTTACTGCCCCCTGTTGGGTCGCCGTGCACACTTCATGTTGACAAAGAGCCTGCGGGTTAATGCAGTTTTCCCACTGACTGCTACCAGAAGCAGCTGACAAAGCTCTGTCAGCTTCCCACTGGCTGCTTCCAGATACAGCTGACAAATCGAGCTCAGCTTCCCACTGGCTGCTTTCAGAAGCAGCTGACGAAGCTGACACAGCAGGCTCAGCTTCCTGCTGGCTACTAGTTGCTACAACAGACACAGATCTGCAATTCCTTTTCACTGATGCAGCTTCCCGCTAGCTACAAGTTGCTACAACTGATACAGATCTGCAATTCCTTTTCGATGATGCAGCTTCCCGCTGGCTACTAGTTGCTACAACTGATACAGCTCCCCAGTTTCTTCTAGCTGATGCAGCTGATGCAGCTTCCCACTGGCTGCTAGCCTGCTACCAACCAGGCCCAGATTCCCACTGGCTTACCGCTTGGGCCATCCCCCCAGGCCCTCTGGAAAGAGGAAGGCAGTGGGGAGGGGGAGGGGACTGGAGGGAGTGGCGAGGAAGGCGTTGAATCGGAGGGGACTGGAGAGGTGTGAGGTGGCTTTGGGATGGGTGGGTGGGGTGGCGGGAGAGTGGTAGTTCTGGAGGTTACCCGAGGGTGGATGGTAACTTTGGTGTGGGTTGGATGGGTGGGAAGAAGGGTTGCAGCACGAGAAGGGGGGGGGGGGGGGGGGCTATCAGGCGACGGAAGAAGGCACAGGGTAGGGAGGGTATGGTTGCGTAGCCAATGCTCCTGTTCAGGAGGTATGTAGATGGTCACTGGTGGTGGCCTGGTACGCGGCTCTTGCGGGTAATACTGCAGCTGTGCGGAGGGAGGTACACAGGTGTGGAGCAGGGAGTTGGCCTGAGCTGGTGCCAGGTGAAGGTCTTCTGCTCAATGCTCCTCTAAAGGAGGCAGGTGGCTGCGAATGGTAAGCTAATTATTTAACTGGCTGCCCGGGTGGTAGTTTCTTCTTGTGTGTGTGTGCAAGTTTTGTCTCACGGTTTGACTGGTGGGAAAGGCCCCGAGCTGACTGCGCTTGCTCCGCGGCTCCGATGGATTTGGAGAGCAGGTTGAGGGGGAAAAGTTATACGCGAGGCAAGCTAATGCACTCGATGAGAAGCGAAGCGTGGTGCGTTTATTACAAGACTATGTTCGAGATACGATGCGCGTGAACCCGACTCAAGACAGTCGAGACCGACGAAAAATGAATAGACAATTGCGTTACAGCGACGTGATCAGAGGCGAGAGAACAAGGGGCGGAATATGAAGGTAAGGGTAGGGCCTCATGTTGGCTTTAGCTACTGAAGCGCCAAGGGCCGTGCCGGGCGGGCACGGGCCCGTCACGTGAATGTTCAAGGCCACCTCTATTCCACGCCTCGTTGCTGACGTCCTCGTTCATGACGTCAGCAAGGCTGGAGGGCAGCCCCCCCCTTGTCCTCCAGGAGGGGTCCGCAGCGCAGCGGCGCAGGACTAAGGGTGTGTTTCCACAGAGATTTTCGCGTCCCCGGAAACAAAAAGTAAACCTCCCGGTGCCAGGTAGGCAATTTTGTTTCCACAGGGGTTCCCGAGAGTCTCCCGGAGAATCCCCGGAGTTCCAATCGGCAAATCTTCGCGACAGGTCGTCGAATCTTTACCCCTGGGTATTTTTGAATATTTCGAAATATTTACGAAAAATGACGGTTAAAAGTACAAAACGGACGATGAACGACTTTCCCCTGGCTTTCCAAGAGAAAAGTTTCGGGGGAACATGCCGCCCACCCCTGGAGATTTTGGAGTCTCCCCGGAGTCCACATCAGCATTTCCCGGAGTCCACATCAGCATCCCAGGAGAATCGCCGCAGGGTCGACACACAAAATCGACAAGGCGTGTCATTGTTTGCGTTGTGACAACTTCAGCTTTTACTTCACAGCGGCTCTCTCTTTTGTTCTGTCGCTTGGGCTTCCCGTGGATTGGGGTCCAGCAGTTGACCTGTCAGCTCAACTGAACCCAACCGAAACTCCCCGGAGAATCCCGAAGTCCTTCGGGCGAATCAAGGACTTCGGGATTCTCCGGGGATTGTCAGTTGGGTTCAGTTGAGCTGCCAGGTCGACACCTGGAACCTAATCCACGGGAAGGCCATAAAGTCTTGTGGAAACACACCCTAAGCTTCGGCGAATTCCGTTGACTTGGCACTTCAGCGAATTTTCAATTGCGCAGATTAAGAGAGCTGGAGGTCAGAAGGTGGTGGGGTTGGTGCGATTGAGCGACTGGTCACGCTAGGGCTGACTTGTTTTGGATACGGTACATACAGATACATATATGTTATATTTGGTTGTAGGTGTACCTTTATCTGGTTTTATCTGGTTTTACCCATAACTTCTGATAACATTAAATTACATTGTCCTCGACAGGTCATTGTTGGCCCAAGACAAGCACCATAACACCCGGAAGGGTTCTTACAACAAATCCTCCTAGAAAGAAAGGCAATATAGCAGCAAGCAAGCATTATTATCAGCACCAAGGTCATACTATATATAAGTAGGGATCGGCATATCATATGATTATGACCAATGGCGAGTATGATATCATATGATATCATACAAATTGCATCATATGATGTCGTTAATAAATGGTAACTTTAGCCTAGTCAGACTGCTGGCATCATATGATATCGTATGATGACATATTGCCTATCCCTATACATAAGTGTACTCCACGCAGAACCTAGTTAAATAACTGTTTCATACAACGCAATTATATACTTATATTAGTCGTTGGCTTCCTTCGCTGAATCTAGCTACAGCATACTGGTCTGTGTGTTCAAATCGCTTGCCCCAAAGTCAAAGGCCAGTGGTTTGTTTACCACTGCGAACCACCAATAGCAAACCCTACTGCACCCACAATCTATGAATCTAGACGACGCATAAATACACAGTAACATAGATGATACCGGTACATACATGCCACCAAGCGTAGACGGCCAGGAGCCTTAAGCCTGCAGCCATGTAACCAGGGTAATTCAAAGCGCGCGCTTATGCGCTTTTGAGCGCTGACTTTTCGACCCCCTCTGCGCTTCAAGCGCAGTTTTTTTGCAACTCCTGTGGGCGCAGCAAGCATTTTTTTGCGCTTTTTTGCACTACAAAGCGCACTTTTTTGTTTTCAATTGCGGTAAAGCGCTGGCCAATTTGGCAATTTGAAGTACCCTGCATGTATCCAAGCACAAGTTCTAGGATTGGCTTGTTATATGGCTTTTCAGCCAACTCTAGGTTGCTCACAGTATTCCAATTCCAAGTCCCCGTGCAGTTGATGGGTCTGGGTTCATATGAATTTAATATAATTACATTACATTACATTACATTACATTACATTACATTACATTACATTACATTACATTACATTACATTACATTACATTACATTACATTACATTACATTACATTACATTACATTACATTACATTACATTACATTACATTACATTACATTACATTACATGTTAAAGTTTACTTGACACTGCGAGGGTGTATGAGACTCTGTGCTTTGAAATTGTTACATTGGCTTTTTCAGCCAACTCTGGGCTGCCCCCGTATTCCAATTCTAAGTCCCCCCGTGTGATTCCCATGAAAGCCAGGGAGCATACTAAACGGATTTCAAGTTCTAGTTCAATTTATGTAGTTCTGTACTAATGTCGGGCTTAGCTTAATTTACAAAAGCTTGACTCGCCAATGGTACATCCCAGTTCCGGTTTGTCCCAAGAACGGTTATCAATGTTGGAGGCTCCTCGAGCATGTAGAAGGAGTGCACTCAAACAACAAGCCAAGCCAAGCCATGCCATGCAACCTCCTTGAGCTTGCAAAAACAGTGCACTCAAACAACAAGCCGAGCCAAGCCAAGCCAAGCGAAGCCAAGCCATGAAGCCTCCTTGAGCATGTAAAAGGAGTGCACTCAAACAAGTCAAGCCAATCCAAGCCAAGCCCAGCCATGCAGCCTCTTTGAGCATGTAAAAGGAGTGCACTCAAACAAGCCAAGCCATGCAGCCTCCTCGAGCATGTAAAAAGTGTGCACACAAATATGCCAAGCCAAGCCAAGCCATGCAGCCTCCTTGAGCATGTTACAGGAGTGCACTCCTGTAACAATGTAACAAAACTTGTTTTTTGCCCTTGACTCCGTCCACCGCAGCACTTTTGCACATTTGGAGTCCCAGTAGGGCACCAGGGAAAATGTCCTCCTCCCTCCTCTATCAGCATGAATTGCGGTGCTCTCACGCGTTTTATGACTTGGTGACTACTTATGTACTCCCTTAGAACTATCGGTACAGACAGTGTTACTGTCTGTACTGTGTCAGCTGCCCATAGACACGGTAGCAGCTTCCTGTTAGCTGCGTCACCGTGTTCTTCTAACACGCGCTGTCAAGCCTGTACCCGGATCAGGTTCCAGGCTACCGCCCCTTCCCTCCACTGGTGTCCCTTAATGGTTCCCCCGTCTTTTGTAATGTTATTCTCGTCTCCGTGTATAGATTGGCGCGTCTGTTCCGCTGCAAGCATCTCTGTCCACTCTACGGAGTGTATTAAAGCTGATAGGTTACGGGCTCCTCATCTTGTACTTACCACTGCTTTTCAAATGCAACTTCCGCGAGGGCCTCCTGCCGGCTTTGTGAAACTCACTGATCAAAATGGTGTTTCGTGGTCGCGCGGGATTCGCTCCATTAAAGCTGATATCCTCCTCCTCCTCCTAATCATCATCATCATCACCATCATCAGTTGCCGTGCCGGTCAAGCCGTTCCTTCTTTCCTGTAAGCATGCCAACCAAGCAGATATATCCTAAACCAAAGTTGCTTCTTTCCTGTAAGCATTCCAAGATGTCAGGTCTATCCCGAACCAAAGTTGCTTCTGTCTTGTACCCCTGCCGACCATGCAGATCTCTCCTGAACCAATCAAACAGTTGCTTCGTTCCTGTAAGCGACTAAGCGTGCAAAGCTTGCAGTTCTATGCTGAACCAATCAAGCCATTGCTTCCGTCCTGGAAGCGCGCCGACCTTGCAGATCTATCCTGCACCAAAGTTTCTTCTGTTCAGTATGCGTGCTGATCGTGCAGATCTATCCTGAACCAATCAAGCTGTTACTTCTGTTGTGTAAGCGCGCCGATCTTGCATATCTAGCCTAAACCTAATGACGAAGCCAACCAAGAAGCCCACACCAATTAGGAATGGATCCATAGACTCTGCGGAGCCTGTAAATTCAGTCCTCAACAAAAGCGCTGACCACAAAGCATGGTGAAGAGTTGCACACAGTCTGAATGGCACGACTTCGAAATGGGCAAAGGCGAGGGCTTCGCTGGGTATAGCCATAATTTGAAGAGAACGTGCAGAAAAATATTCAGGCAGGCCAAACACAGGCAAACAGGATGACACAGTCCTGCTTGCGCCCCAAAACACCATCCCCCAACCTAGCTGGTCAAACCGCTTTGTTCGGCACAGCACAAGGCAGACCAGGAGGGGTCCTAGCCAAAGCAATATGTAGAAGCATGTCTTCAGCAAATCACCGCTCCATAGCAAGACCGCAAGATATCAGGAATCAATCATAGCACGTTGGTTGAGGTACATGGTGGTGGAGGACAGGTGCCGCTGCTGCACAAAGCGCCAATATCTTCTCTCATGCTCTGCATTAAATCCACCCCACACTAGAGTCATCATACCCAGAGTGTCAGGTGGGGGGACGGGACGAGGAGGGGCAGGTACAGGAGGAGGGGCAGGGGCAGGAGGAGGATCTGGGGGAGTAGCACTATCAATATTCGGGCCCTTTACCGACTTTGGCAGACCTCGTTACAGACCATTTACATAGTTCCCTATGTAAATGGTCTGTAACGAGGTCTGTAAATGACAGAGGGGACTCGTTGTTTGTAGAAGGACTGTAAAAAGTATGTAAGTCCTGGGGTACAGAGCCTTTCCCGTGTTGGCTGGCAACGTGGTTTGTACATGGTCTGTAAACAATCACGATGAAAACGACCTTTATCAGCTTGGATAACACTCCGGAGAGTGGACTTTGTGTGTGCAGCACGCCAATCTATAAATGCGGAGACGAGAATAAGTTACAAGCACAGGAGACCCATTAAGGGGCACTAGTGGAGGAAAGGGGGCGGCAGCCTGGAACCTGATCAGGGTACAGGCTAGACAGCGCGTGTCAGAAGAACCGATGACGCAGTCAACAGGAAGCTGACATAGTACTGAGGACCGATAGTTCTAAGGGAGTACACAAGGAGTCACCAAGACATAAAACAAGCGAGAGCACCGCTATTCATGCTGATACTCCACCTATGACGCAGGTGACATACAATACTAGTACTCCACCTATGGCACTGGGGACATAGAACCATAAACTGGTAGCAAACAAAAATTATTAAGGAACGGCGGAAAAACAGGAAACCAGAAGAAAGCCTTGTCTAAAATAAAAGGATGAGAAAGGATGAACCAAAACCACTGTAGTACTCCGAAAATGTAGCAGCAAAAAACTTGGGTCATACCGAGCTGAGCTGAGACCAAAATGAAATGTAACCATCCATGGTAAGCGCAAAAATACTATTCATCCAGAATAGTAGGCACCAAACCAGAAAATCACAGGGAGGCCAAACAGAAATCAATCCTAATACCAAAGGAAGGGGAACAACGGTGACTGAAAGAAACCGAGAACTTAACCTAAAGAGAAAGACTGAAAAAATCGTATATCAAAGTTGGGGAACAACGGTATAGAAAACCCGATCCGGGAATAGGAACCTAACGCCAATCAATGATAACTAAAGAGACGGATTGAAATATCGTGTGAGAGCAGCACACGAGAGAATCAAAGCCTAAAGGATGCAGACAAGAGGACACTAAAGACTACGATGGAAAAAAAAAGTCGATGGAAAAATCCACTACCTTAAAAACTATTCTTAGCATAGAATTCATGACTAGGTTGGGATGAAAAAAAACCATGATGAACTGGTTTCTTACCCAAAGATGGAAGTAAGAAGATTTATGAAAAGTTAATTATCATAAATCCCCAATTACGGCACTAACTAAAACATTCTAGGAGGTGGGTATCGCACCGCAAAGAACTCATGCACTCAAGACAAACCAAGCGCCTAACTAAAGCAAACCAAACTTGCAGCAACTGAAAAAATCCAAAGGATGCGAAGTTAAATTTTTCAAGAAACTTGTAACCAACAAAGGAAACACAGTTCAGGATGAACAATAGAAGGGTAGATGTACAACCATAGTACATAAAACCTATTGTCCACCTGAAAAATAGTAAAACGCAAGAAAAAAGGACTTCAAAGAATTTACTGCAAAGGAAGAATGAAAGGGCGCTTGAAATACACTCGGAAAACAAGAAAGAGGTGAGCGGCGGTACATCTGCAAGGACATCTGCAAAGTACAACACTGCAAGATGACCCAGCCCACCAAATTACAGTAAAATCCAAAGGGAAATAAACTACTACACTCCCACAAAAGTTCCAATCACATGAGGGGGCTGGTGATCTAAAAACAGTGTGGAGTAAAAAGAAATAGCTAATCTATGATGAGCTCCACCGAACGAACCATCTGCCTATGGAACTAAGAGTCAGAAAACCATCAAGACGCTTATAACGGTGGTCTGAATTAAGTACCACCTTCCACCAAACCAAGAAAGACAGCTGAAAAGGAAGCTGCCTAAACAAAGCGTCGTAACGCTCCACCAATCTAGACTACCCTTATAAGTCAGTCTAGGAGGTGCTGAGGAAATAGGCACTCACACATAGGGCCATGTTAACCTACGTATGAGAAACCAGCAGCACCTAAAACAATGATCCTGGGTTGACTGTAACACCCCAGCCATACGCAGTATCAAGCTAGACCAGTGTTCAAGATCATCACTTACCCATTCGGCAACGGCTTACATCATTCACATGGGCTTGACCCGAGTAATCCACCAGGGACGACAGGAGGCGTCGGAATTAATCGACACCCGCGAGCCATCCGAGGTGGTCGGAGGTTGGCGACTATTAGTCAATGGACCTGATCCAGTACCACTATGATCGAAGGCTGTCTAAATCCTAAAGCTTCACCGCTAAAAACGTGGCACAGAGGAGGGCCTGGCGACCCCCTGAGATTCGGCTAAGATTATAGTTGGATATCCAACTCCCACCCGCCCTAAAACTTCACACACAATACAGCAAGATCAGGCCCTGGTCTAGAATGCAAACAATGTTACATCCCAGCCAGGCCAGCCAACAACAATTGGGGTTGTTAAAGGGCGTAGGAATTACCGGAGGGTAACACATAACATATCACCGTTTGATGACAGGAGGGATGCAAGCGGGCACGGGGACCCATACTAATGGGAGAACCCAGAAAGACAGTTTAGAACTGAACTGGAGATAGAGAGTACATCACTACTCACTACTAACTGGCGCAACGATTGGAAAACCCAAATATAATAACCCTTACTCACCAGGGAATACCCAACCAGTCTACCAAATAATGCCTTTTTAACTAGCTTGTTGCGTGACTGCCCAATACTAAGATTACATAGCAAGGGCAACCAAACAAACGCAACAACGACACATCAGGTGCAACCCCAAAGAAAATGCTCCGAAGGAGTCTTGTCTCCCTAGATGAACACGCGATTGCAAAGATAACACACTAGCACCATGCTGAGCAGTGTCATCATCAACAACTCATGCATGCCCCAACTAATCGAGATCAACCATGCCTCTATACCACTTAACTAAAAATTCCTAAGCCCTATCAGAACTCAAAACACTTGAACTCAAAACTCACGTAGCTACGGCATACACCTAAGGGGGGAACCAGGGGCACGGGAAGACAAAGTAGTAACCTCTGCTCGAACCACGGAACGCACCTAGGGGTCACAAGGAGCCTAAGAGAGAAAAATATCCACCAAGATATTCATGCCAAGATCCTCCTACGGGCCGCCTGGACTAGGGCCAGGACGACGTCCACTGCGGCCTGTAGCATGGGCGAAGTCCGGCGCTGCGAAACATGGGATCACAGAAGGTGGGAAGCGTTAGTTCGAAGTCGAGATTAGAGGTATGGGAAAAAGGAGACGAGAATGACAGTGCAGCAAGTCGCACCTGGTGCAGGAAAATCGCACCAATGGCAGAAAATCGCAAATCGCAAGGGCAGAATTTCGAACATTTATCGCTAGGATGCCGAAGAGCAGAGCCGAGGCATGTTAAAGGTCCTAATATCCCGCCGTCGATGATCAGTCAAGTTCCCAAGTCCCCCCCCTCTATCGCTCGACTCACCCGGTTGGGGGGTAGAGGGAGCAGCACCCGTAGTGGTGCTGACCATACCCCCCTGCTTCCTACCACCTCCAGAATCTCCCAGGTCCCAGAGGCGTAGGGTTCGTCCTCCTCTGGCGAATCCTACGGCAGTGGCCGGCGATCCGCCAGTTTGATCAAAAAAGTTTCTCCACCAAGGTAGCACCAGAGCCACTAGAGGCGCAAAGCTTCATGCCAGGAGCCGGACCGTCGGCTGGGCAGAGCCAAAGGGGGGGGGGGCAAAGACGAAAGGCGTAGAAAATCAAAGCAGGGAGCTTTGTCGGCTTGGCAACCTCCGGTATGCAGGCAGAGCCTCAAACACCGGGAGAAAGGTTTTAGCGAACGTTCAAGGACGCGAGCAGACGAAGACGGGGGCGGGTATCTCCACCCGATTGTTTCCAGGCTAGTCGCCGACTTGAGTTTTCTGCACGTCACAGTCATTGCTACGACAGACGGGGTGAGGCCGACCAGACTGGCAGGGGAGGAAAAAAGAAGAGAAAAAGAAGGGGAAAAGATGGAGGAATGACCGGGGGGGTTACTTTTATCCACCGATGGCGGGGAAGGAACTCCCCGTCATGGACCGCTAGCAGAGGCAGCTGGTGCACAAACGTCTAGCCAATCATTTTTCAAGAGGAAAAAAAAAAAAAAGCCGTTCCTCCGTGGAAGGATTGGTCGCAAGCCATCGCTGAGAATGATTTTTTTTTTACTGCGCATCCCGCGCGTCAGGAAAGACCATCCATGTTCATGGAGTTTTCTCAAAAAAAAATGGCGGGAGGTCCTCGCGGAAGTTGCATCGCAAAAGGCCAGTGGTAGTAAATGAAGGGCCGTTATAACCTATCAGCTTGGATTTAACACTCCGGAGAGTGGACTTTGTGTGTGCAGCACGCCAATCTATATAATTTTTGCGGAGACCGAGAAATAAAGTTACAAGCACAGGAGAGGGGGGGGGGGGGGGGAAACCCATTAAGGGGGCACTAGTGGAGGGGGGAAAAGGGGGCGGTAGCCTGGAACCTGATTAGGGTACAGGCTAGAAAAAAAAAAAAAAAGAGGAGGGGGTGGGGGGACAGCGGGCGTGTCAGAAAAAGAACCGGATGACGCAGTCAAAAAACAGGGAAGCTGATATAGTTTTTTTTTTTTACTGTCAGGAGGGGGGACCGATTTTAGTTCTAAGGGAGTACACAAGGGAGTCACCAAGGGACATAAAACAAGCGAGAGCAACCCGCGTTTTCATGCTGATAACCTTTTCTACGCTCAGATCTACCGGATGGGGGAATAGAACCCCCTCGACACTCACCTTGATTTTTTTTTTGGCGTTTTGTGCCGTACCACTAGTCCAATTCATCTGATCTGACGGGCTGCAGACCCCCTTTCCAGGCTTCCCCCGGCTGGCTGTGCGCTCGTCTGTTTTGAATTCAAAGAATGGTCGCGACCTTGCCATTCTTTGCATTCGAACTTTTGCTCTCGGAATTTTGCAAAAAAAGCCGTGCCTATTTATCGCACTACTCGGCCCCACAATATATAATTAGTATTTGACCTTAAAAACTTTCCAGAAAGGAATGGGGGTAGGGTTTTTTAAGCGGCATGGCAGCTGTTCGAACTTTTACCCCCGCAGAGCGCAAGCCATCACTTACCCTCGGAGGAGGGGGGGGGGCTGGCGAAGCTTGTGTAGGTATGTTTTTTTTTTTTTTCCGCCGCGCGACCTATCTTACAAGGGGGGCCTGCGTACGGGAATCGGCCTCGGCCCAGGGGTAGTTGCTGTGGCGGGGACTCCGGGGCTGACAGATTTTTCCGCTGTCTCTACGGGAAGATACTACTACCAGGTGCGTGCTTTTGATATGCCGTACGGGATTTGACGTGGCACCGAAGAAACACGAAAACCCTGGTTGCACTGAATGAAATACCACAGACTGACAACTTGCCTTATTCTTGGATGCTCTCATATCCACCTGATGCTGGAATGGCGCGTACCAAAACAGACCGCTCGTAAGTCCACGGGCGGCAAGGCCCCAAAGAATCATTGGCGACTAAGACGCAGGTTAGGAATGCCCCTGCCACAGGTCCCATGAAGAAGCTACAGGTGAGTGTCTCGCCAATGTTAATGCGACACAGCACCATAAGCAATCAAATTGAGGGGTGGGGCTGGCTATCGCCTGCAAATTGATGAAGCGGGCTAATGCGGCTGGTGTAGTAGTGGCTGCGCGTCGAAGCTGCCGGGTTGAATAATCTGTGCGTGCGAAGGCGACTTAAGTATTCCTCCCGATTTCCATTGCAGGCCTGGCACTGTGGCGTTGCGGGAAATCCGCAAGTATCAGAAAGTCCACCGATCTGCTCATCCGGCAAGCTACGTTTGCAAGGCTTGTTCGTGAGATCCTTGATGCCATATGCAGGTGTGGAGGATAAGATGGCTATGTGGGTGGTTGGGTGTAGATGGTTGTGTGTGTTAGCTGGCCTGGTCTGGGCCTAGGATAGAGGGGGGGGGGGAGGGGGGGGCATGTGTTGCTGGATCTGGTCTAGCATAAGCAATAATTTCCGGGGATATAGCCTGTCACCCATGATTATAGTTTTATTTTTTCCTTCCTTGTACCAGAAGGCAAGGCGACGACCACCGCTAGCTATAGCCCAAATATGTACATGTGAGTCGCTCTTGAAGCACTTGCTACAGCGCAGTGGGTGGTAGTAGCAGCCATCAAGGTACCGTTAGGGCAGGGAATACACAATATAGCCTGTCACCCATGATTAGAGTTGTAATTATTCCTTCCTTGTACAAGAAGGCAGGCGACGACCCACCCGCTAGCTGTAGCCCATGTGAGTGCTCTTTGAAGCACTTGCTACAGCGCATGGGTGGTAGTAGCAGCCACTAAGGTACTGTAGGCAGGAAATATATAATATAGCCTGTTAACCCACTTACTTCGTCTTAAGCTCTCACTAAGCACAAAAACAAAGACGCTCACTCTCAAATTTGCCCACCCTCTTTATTTGCAGCTCGCTAGGACGGATTCGAGGGGGAGCGTTCCTAACTGATTCCAGAGGAGCAGATAGATGCTTATGGTGCTGCCTGCCTGGTGTGCAAAGCATGGCTCAACTTGGTAGTGGCTGGTGAATTTGGTGTTTAGGGATGGGGGGCTGGGAAACTAGGGATGAAGTTCCGGGATGGCCTTGTTTTTTGTGAATACATGGTATGTGTGTCTGCGTTGCACAGGTGGAAACAAGAGAGCACAACATGCTGAGCGCACCATTAGCCCTCTGCTGCTCCCCGCCTTACCATGTTGTGCTGAAGGGCGGGGGGCGGGGGGGGGGAGGGGTGCATATTATATGGTGGGGGCCGGCCGTGGGGTTAGTGTTGCATGGGGTGGCATTTGGATATGAGTGGGCCGGGTACTACTGTACGTGTATTCAGTGTGTTTAGTGTTGCATGTTCTGGAAACAAGACCGTGTTGCCCCAAGAGAAGGGGCATCTGCTATTATTAGCATCTTGTGCTGAAGGAATCAGTTTATATGTTGGCACCAGTGGAAGCAGGACTACAAGGCATGGCCGAGGGCAGCAGCAGAGAGAGTCACTCTGTCATGGACCAGCCTGTTATTTGTGGTGTGCATGTGTCTGCAGTGAAGCAGGACTACAAGGCATGCCCAAGCGGAGGGCAGCAGCAGAGGGAGTCACTCTGTGTATTCACATGTGATGCATTATTTTGTGTGCATGTATGCTATGTGTGTCTGTGTCACACAGGTGGAAACAAGAGAGCACAACATGCTGAGCGGGGAGCAACAAGAGAAGGGGCACCCTTAGCCGACTGCTGCTCCCCACTTATTAGCATCTTGTGCTGAAGGGGTAGGGGGGGTTGAGTTGCATTTATATGAGTGGGCTGGGGTACTACTGTCATGTACCAGCCTGTGTTTGTGTTGCATGTTTTTGGAGACACTTGTTGCCCCCCATCTGCTGTCATGTATGGAAGCAGGACTACAAGGCATGCCAAGCAGAGGGCAGCAGCAGAGGGAGTCACTCTGCGTATGCACATGTGATGCATTATTTTGTGTGCATGTATGCTATGTGTGTCTGTGTCACACAGGTGGAAACAAGAGAGCACAACATGCTGAGCGGGGAGCAACTGGAGATAGAAGGGGCACCCTTAGCCGACTGCTGCTCCCCACTTATTAGCATCTTGTGCTGAAGGGGTAGGGGGGTTGAGTTGCATTTATAAGAGTGGGCTGGGGTACTACTGTCATTTTGTACCAGCCTGTGTTTGTGTTGCATGTTCTTGTAGACACTTGTTGCCCCCCAATCTGCTGTCATGTATGGTGGCAACTTATTAGGAACTTACAAGGACATGCCAGAGGCAGAGGGAAGCAGCTAGCAGATAGGGAGTCACTCTGCGTATGCACATGTGATCATTGCATTATTTTGTGTGCATGTATGCTATGTGTGTCTGTGTCACACCAGGTGGAAACAAGAGAGCACAACATGCTGAGCTGGGGAGCAGACTGGAGATAGAAGGGGCACCCTTAAGCCGACTGGCTGCTCCCACTTATTAGCATCTTGTGCTGAATGTGTAGGGGTTGTGGGGTGTTTGTTGCAGAGGGGGGGTTCACTGAGTTGCATTTTATATTGCTAGTGGGTACTGGAGGTACTACTGTCACATGTACCAGCTCATGTGTTTGTGTTGCATGTTTTTGGAGACACTTGTTGCCCCCCATCTGCTGTCATGTATGTTGGGGCAGACTACAAGGCATGCCAAGCAGAGGCAGCAGCAGAGGGAGTCACTCTGCGATATGCACATGTGATGCATTATTTTTGTGTGCATGTTATGCTAATGTGTGTCTGTGTCACACAGGTGGAAACAAGAGAGCAAACATGCTGAGGCGGGGAGCAACTGGAGATAGAAGGGCACCCTTAGCCGACTGCTGCTACCCCACTTATTAGCATCTTGTGCTGAAGGGTAGGGGGTTGAGTTGCATTATATGAGTGGGCTGGGGTACTACTGTCATGTACCAGCCTGTGTTTGTGTTGCATGTTTTGGAGACACTTGTTGCCCCCCATCTGCTGTCATGTATGGAAGCAGGACTACAAGGCATGCCAAGCAGAGGGCAGCAGCAGAGGGAGTCACTCTGCGTATGCACATGTGATGCATTATTTTGTGTGCATGATGTATGCTATGTGTGTCTGTGTCACACAGGTGGAAACAAGAGAGCACAACATGCTGAGCGGGGAGCAACTGGAGATAGAAGGGGCACCCTTAGCCGACTGCTGCTCCCCACTTATTAGCATCTTGTGCTGAAGGGGTAGGGGGTTGAGTTGCATTTATATGAGTGGCTGGGTACTACTGTCATGTACCAGCCTGTGTTTGTGTTGCATGTTTTTGGAGACACTTGTTGCCCCCCATCTTGCTGTCATCAATGTATGGAAGCAGGACTACAAGGCATAGCCAAGCAGAGGGGCAGCAAGCAGAAGGGAGTCACTCTGCGTATGCACATGTGATGCATTATTTTGTGTGCATGTATGCTATGTGTGTCTGTGTCACACAGGTGGAAACAAGAGAGCACAACATGCTGAGCGGGGAGCAACTGGAGATAGAAGGGGCACCCTTAGCCGACTGCTGCTCCCCACTTATTAGCATCTTGTGCTGAAGGGGTTAAGGGGGGGTTGAGTTGCATTTATATGAGTGGGTCTGGGGTACTACTGTCATGTACCAGCCTGTGTTTGTGTTGCATGTTTTTGGAGACACTTGTTGCATACCCATCTGCTGTCATGTATGTGGGAAGCAGGCACTACAAGACATGCCAAGCAGAGGGCAGCCAGCAGAAGGGAGTCACTTCTGCGTATGCACATGTGATGCATTATTTTTGTGTGCATGTATTGCGATGTGTGTCTGTGTCACACAGTGGAATCAAAGAGAGCACAACATGCTGAGCGGGAGCAACTGGAGATAGAAGGGGCACCCTTAGCCGACTGCTGGAATCCCCACTTATTAGCATCTTGTGCTGAAGGGTAGGGGGGGTTGAGTTGCATTTATAATGAGTGGGCTGGATACTACTGTCATTGTACCAGCCTGTGTTTTGTGTGCATGTTTTGGAGTCACTTGTTGCCCCCCCATTGCTGTCATGTATGGAAGCAGGACTACAAGGGCCAAGCAGAGGGCAGCAGCAGAGGAGTCACTCTGCGTATGCACATGTGATGCATTATTTTGTGTGCATGTATGCTATGTTGTCTGTGTCACACAGGTGGAAACAAAGAGAGCACAACATGCTGAGCGCACCCTTTAGGGAGCAAAGATGAAGGGCACCCTTAGCGACTGCTGTGCCACGCACTTATTACATCTTGTGCTGAAGGGGTAGGGGGGGGCTTGAGTTGCATTTATGGTTAATGAGTGGGCTGGCTACTACTGTCATGTACCAGCCTGTGTTTGTGCTGTAGCTACTTGTTGCTTGTGAGTATGGAAGCCTGTGACGGGGGAGCAATCTGCCCCCTGCCTGCTCCCATTTGATACTGCTGTGTGAAGGGGATAATGGGGGGTTGAGTTGCATTTATAGTACAGGACCTGGTGACACATGTGCATGTCATGTTGCCTCATGCAGATGAGGGAGAGCAGCCGCAGGAGGGCAGTCACTCTGCTCCCCACTTATTAGTATGCAGCATGCATTATTTGTGTGCATGTAAGGCATGCGGCATGTGTGTCAGTGTGCACAAATTGTGTGTCAGTGGAAACAAGAGAGCACAAAGATGCTGAGCGGGGAGCAACTGGAGTATAGAAGGGGCACCCTTAGCCGACTGCTGCTCCCCACTTATTAGCATCTTGTGCTGAAGCGGGTAGGGGGGTTGAGTTCATTTATATGAGTGGCTGGAGGTACTACTGTCATGTACCAGCCTGTGTTTGTGTTGCATGTTTTTGAGACAGCTTGTTGCCCCCCATCTGCTGTCATGTTATGGAAGCAGGACTACAAGGCATGCCAAGCAGAGAGGCAGCAGCAGAGGAAGTCACTCTGCGTCATGCACATGTGATGCATTAGTTTTGTGTCATGTATGCTATGTGTGTCTTGTGTCAACACAGGTGGAAACAAGAGAGCACAACATGCTGAGCGGGGAGCAACTGGAGATAGAAGGGGCACCCTTAGCCGACTGCTGCTCCCCACTTATTAGCATCTTGTGCTGAAGGGGTAGGGGGGGTTGAGTTGCATTTATATGAGTGGGCTGGGGTACTACTGTCATGTACCAGCCTGTGTTTGTGTTGCATGTTTTTGGAGTCACTTGTTGCCCCCCATCTGCTGTCATGTAACAATGGCATGTAGAGCAGGACTACAAGGCATTGCCAAGCAGAGGCAGCAGCAGAGGGAGTTCACTCTGTCGTAAATTGCACAATGTGATGCATTTATTTTGTGAGTGTGCATGTATGCTATGTGTGTCTGTGTCACACAGGTGGAAACAAGAGAGCACACACATGCTGAGCGGGGAGCAAGAGGGATCTGGAGATATGGAAGGGGCACCCTTAGCCGACTGGCCTGCTCCCCGCACTTATTAGCATCTTGTGCTGAAGGGTAGGGGGGTTGAGTTGCATTTATATGAGTGGGCTGGGTACTAACTGTCATGATACCAGCCTGTGTTTGTGTGCATGTTTTTGGAGACACTTGTTGCCCCCCATCTGCTGTCATGTATGGAAGCAGGACTACAAGGCATGCCAAGCAGAGGGCAGCAGCAGAGGGAGTCACTCTGCGTATGCACATGTGATGCATTATTTTGTGTGCATGTATGCTATGTGTGTCTGTGTCACACAGGTGGAAACAAGAGAGCTCAACATGCTGAGCGGGGAGCAACTGGAGATAGAAGGGGCACCCTTAGCCGACTGCTGCTCCCCACTTATTAGCATCTTGTGCTGAAGGGGTAGGGGGGGTTGAGTTGCATTTATATGAGTGGGCTGGGGTACTACTGTCATGTACCAGCCTGTGTTTGTGCTGCATGTTTTTGGAGACACTTGTTGCCCCCCATCTGCTGTCATGGATGGCACAGCAAGACTACAAGGCATGCCAAGCAGAGAGGCAGCAGCAGAGGGAGTCATTTGTGTCTCTGCGTATGCACATGTGAGCATGTGTATGCATTGTCTGTACCACCTGTGTGTGTTTTTGGCGTTGCCCCCCATCTGCTTCACATGACAGGTGGAAGGGCGAGAGCAAAGAGGAGTCACAACATGTGATGCATTATTTTTTGAGTATGCAACGATGGGTGTGTCTGTGTCACCACAGGAAGCACCTTACAGATGCTGCACTAACATTGCCCAGCTAGCATCACTTGGATATATATATGCGAAGGGGTAGGGGGGGTTGAATTGCAAGCCAGATGTGCGCTGCTGTCCCCACTTATTAGCATCTGATGCTGAAGGGGTAGGGGGGGAATTGAGTTGCATTTATTATGAGTGGCTGGGGTACTCTGTCAGTACCAGCCTGTGTTTGTGTTGCATGTTTTTGGAGACACTGTTGCCCCCCATCTGCTGTCATGTATGGAAGCAGGACTACAAGGCATGCCAAGCAGAGGGGCAGCAGCAGAGGGAGTCACTCTGCCACACGTGATGCACATGTGATGCATTATTTTGTGTGCATGTATGCTATGTGTGTCTGTGTCACACAGGTGGAAACAAGAGAGCACAACATGCTGAGCGGGGAGCAACTGGAGATAGAAGGGGCACCCTTAGCCGACTGCTGCTCCCCACTTATTAGCATCTTGTGCTGAAGGTAGGGGGTTGAGTTTGCATTTATATGAGTGGGCTGGGGTACTACTGTCATGTACCAGCCTGTGTTTGTGTTGCATGTTTTTGGAGACACTTGTTGCCCCCCATCTGCTGTCATGTATGGAAGCAGGACTACAAGGCATGCCAAGCAGAGGGCAGCAGCAGAGGGAGTCACTCTGCGTATGCACATGTGATGCATTTATTTTGTGTGCATGTATGCTATGTGTGTCTGTGTCACACAGGTGGAAACAAGAGAGCACAACATGCTGAGCGGGGAGCAACTGGAGATAGAAGGGGCACCCTTAGCCGACTGCTGCTCCCCACTTATTAGCATCTTGTGCTGAAGGGGTAGGGGGGGTTGACTTGTACCAGGCTGCATTTATATGAGTATATGGGCTGGCTATGCCGTGTCTGTGTCACACTACTGTTCATGTATAACCAGCCTGTGTTTGCATGTGTTGCATGTTTTTGTCATGAGACTTGACTTTGTTGCCCCCCATCTGCTGTCATGTATGTTAGGTAGCACATGGATGTGGGTGTCTGTTGCACAGGTGGAAGCAGGACTACAAGGCATGCCAAGCAGAGGGCAGCAGCAGAGGGAGTCACTCTGCGTATGCACATGTGATGCATTATTTTGTGCGCATGTATGCTATGTGTGTCTGTGTCACACAGGTGGAAACAAGAGAGCACAACATGCTGAGCGGGGAGCAACTGGAGATAGAAGGGGCACCCTTAGCCGACTGCTGCTCCCCACTTATTAGCATCTTGTGCTGAAGGGGTAGGGGGGGTTGAGTTGCATTTATATGAGTGGGCTGGGGTACTACTGTCATGTACCAGCCTGTGTTTGTGTTGCATGTTTTTGGAGTCACTTGTTGCCCCCCATCTGCTGTCATGTATGGAAGCAGGACTACAAGGCATGCCAAGCAGAGGGCAGCAGCAGAGGGAGTCACTCTGCGTATGCACATGTGTGTGCATGCAGTTATTTTGTGTGCATGTATTCGCTATGTGTGTGCTGTGTCACACAGGTGGAATGGACAAGAGAGCAGCACAACATGCTGAGCGGGGAGCAACTGGAGATAGAAGGGGCACCCTTAGCCGACTGCTGCTCCCCACTTATTAGCATCTTGTGCTGAAGGGGTAGGGGGGGTTGAGTTGCATTTATATGAGTGGGCTGGGGTACTACTGTCATGAACCAGCCTGTGTTTGTGTTGCATGTTTTTGGAGACACTTGTTGCCCCCCATCTGCTGTCATGTATGGAAGCAGGACTACAAGGCATGCCAAGCAGAGGGCAGCAGCAGAGGGAGTCACTCTGCGTATGCACATGTGATGCATTATTTTGTGTGCATGTATGCTATGTGTGTCTGTGTCACACAGGTGGAAACAAGAGAGCACAACATGCTGAGCGGGGAGCAACTGGAGATAGAAGGGGCACCCTTAGCCGACTGCTGCTCCCCACTTATTAGCATCTTGTGCTGAAGGGGTAGGGGGGGTTGAGTTGCATTTATATGAGTGGGCTGGGGTACTACTGTCATGTACCAGCCTGTGTTTGTTGCTTGCCATGTTCTTGGAGACACTTGTTGCCCCCATCTGCTGTCATGTATGGTTAGCACATGCTAGGGTGGAAGCAGGACTACAAGGCATGCCAAGCAGAGGGCAGCAGCAGAGGGAGTCACTCTGCGTATGCACATGTGATGCATTATTTTGTGTGCATGTATGCTATGTGTGTCTGTGTCACACAGGTGGAAACAAGAGAGCACAACATGCTGAGCGGGGAGCAACTGGAGATAGAAGGGCACCCTTAGCCGACTGCTGCTCCCCACTTATTAGCATCTTGTGCTGAAGGGGTAGGGGGGGTTGAGTTGCATTTATATGAGTGGGCTGGGTACTACGTCATGTACCAGCCTGTGTTTGTGTTGCATGTTTTTTGGAGGAGTCACTTGTTGCCCCCCATCTGCTGTCATGTATGGAAGCAGGACTACAAGGCATGCCAAGCAGAGGGCAGCAGCAGAGGGAGTCACTCTGCGTATGCACATGTGATGCATTATTTTGTGTGCATGTATGACTATGTGTGTCTGTGTCACACAGGTGGAAACAAGAGAGCACAACATGCTGAGCGGGGAGCAACTGGAGATAGAAGGGGCACCCTTAGCCGACTGCTGCTCCCCACTTATTAGCATCTTGTGCTGAAGGGGTAGGGGGGGTTGAGTTGCATTTATATGAGTGGGCTGGGGTACTACTGTCATGTACCAGCCTGTGTTTGTGTTGCATGTTTTTGGAGACACTTGTTGCCCCCCATCTGCTGTCATGTATGGAAGCAGGACTACAAGGCATGCCAAGCAGAGGGCAGCAGCAGAGGGAGTCACTCTGCGTATGCACATGTTGATGCATATTTTTGTGTGCATGTATGCTATGTGTGTCTGTGTCACACAGGTGGAAACAAGAGAGCACAACATGCTGAGCGGGGAGCAACTGGAGATAGAAGGGGCACCCTTAGCCGACTGCTGCTCCCCACTTATTAGCATCTTGTGCTGAAGGGTAGGGGGGTTGAGTTGCATTTATAGTGAGTGGGCTGGGTTGACTACTGTCATGTACCAGCCTGTGTTTGTGTTGCAATGTTTTTTTGGAGACACTCCGTTTTTTTATGCCCCCCAATTCTGCTGTCATGTTGTTGCATGGAAGCAGGAACAGGCATGCCAAGCATGGAGGGCAGCAGCAGGAGGGAGTCACTCTGCGTATGCACATGTGATGCATTATTTTGTGCAGCATGTATGCTATGTGTGTCTGCTGTCACACAGGTGTGAAACAAGAGAGGCACAACATGCTGAGCGGGGAGCAACTGGAGATAGAAGGGGCACCCTTAGCCGACTGCTGCTCCCACTTATTACATGTGCTGAAGGGGCCTAGGTAGTTGCATTTATATGAGGGGCTGGGGTACTACTGTCATGTACCAGCCTGTGTTTGTGTTGCATGTTTTGGAGACACTTGTTGCCCCCATCTGCTGTCATGTATGGAAGCAGGACTACAAGTACTCACTCTGCAGTAGCTACAAGGCATGCCAAGCAGAGGGCAGCAGCAGAGGGAGTCACTCTGCGTAGCTGCCCCCACATGTGATGCATTATTTTGTGTGCATGTATGCTATGTGTGTCTGTGTCACACAGGTGGAAACAAGAGAGCACAACATGCTGAGCGGGGAGCAACTGGAGATAGAAGGGGCACCCTTAGCCGACTGCTGCTCCCCACTTATTAGCATCTTGTGCTGAAGGGGTAGGGGGGTTGAGTTGCATTTAATATGAGTGGCTGGGTACTACTGTCATGTACCAGCCTGTGTTTGTGTTGCATGTTTTTATTGTTGCCCCCCATCTGCTGTCATGTATGGAAGCAGGACTACAAGGCATGCCAAGCAGAGGGCAGCAGCAGAGGGAGTCACTCTGCGTATGCACATGTGATGCATTATTTTGTGCGCATGTATGCTATGTGTGTCTGTGTCACACAGGTGGAAACAAGAGAGCACAACATGCTGAGCGGGGAGCAACTGGAGATAGAAGGGGCACCCTTAGCCGACTGCTGCTCCCCACTTACTTAGCATCTTTGCTGAAGGGGTAGGGGGTGTTGAGTTGCATTTATATGAGTGGGCTGGGGTACTAACTCACCTGGAGATGTCCAGCCTGTGTTTGTTACATGTTGCCATGTGTTTAGTATGCTTTCTTTGTGCGAGTCTGCATGTCCACTTGTTGCCCCCCATCTGCTGTCATGTATGGAAGCAGGACTACCAAGCATTACAAGCAGAGGGCAGCAGCAGAGCAAAGAGTCACTCTGCGTAATGCACATGTGATGCATTATTTTGTGCGTGCATGTATGCTATGTGTGTCTGTGTCACGACAGAGGTTGGCTGAACAAGAGAGCACAACAATGCTGAGCGGGGAGCAGACGGAGATGCAGATAGAAAGGGGCACCCTTAGCCGACTGCTGCTTCCCCACTTATTAGCATCTTTGTGCTGAAGGGTAGGGGGGGGTTGAGTTGCATTTATATGAGTGGGCTGGGGTACTACTGTCATGTACCAGCCTGTGTTTGTGTTGCATGTTTTTGGAGTCACTTGTTGCCCCCCATCTGCTGTCATGTATGGAAGCAGGACTACAAGGCATGCCAAGCAGAGAGGCAAGCAGCAGAGGGAGTCACTCTGCGTATGCACATGTGATGCATTATTTTGTGCATGTATGCCTATGTGTGTCTGTGTCACACAGGTGGAAACAAAGAGAGCACAACATGCTGAGCGCGGAGCAAAAAACTGGAGATAGATAGGGCACCCTTTAGCCGACTGCTGCCCCCACTTATTAGCATCTTGTGCTGAAGGGGTAGGGGGGGTTGAGTTGCATTTATATGAGTGGGCTGGGGTACTACTGTCATGTACCAGCCTGTGTTTGTGTTGCATGTTTTTGGAGTCACTTGTTGCCCCCCATCTGCTGTCATGTATGGAAGCAGGACTACAAGGCATGCCAAGCAGGGCCAGGCAGCAGGGGAGTCACTCTGCGTATGCACCATGTGAGTGCATTATTTTGTGTGCAGTATGCTTATGTGGTCTGTGTCACACGGGTGGAGGTGAAACAAGAGAGCTCAACATGATGCCTGAGCGGGGAGCAACTGGAGATCGAGATAGAAGGGTCTTTAAGCACCCTTAGCCTTAACTGCTGCTCCCCACTTTTGCATTTAGCATCCTTGATGCTTTGAAGGCGGCATAGATCGTTTGTTATGAAGATGAGGGGTTGAGAGAGAAGATGCATTGTGATAAAGTAGTTGCGGCATGGAGAACAAAGTGGATCACGGCCCACAGAGTTTTGGTGTCGGTACTACTGATCATGTACCAGCTGTGGTTTGTGCTGCATGTCTTTTGGAAAAGACACTTTTTGTTGCCCCCAACTGCCTGTTTCATACTTATGGTACTTTTAATAGAGTTAAGCCAACCTGTGACTTGTTGAGAAAGCCGATTCTGTTGCCCACTGTGTGGCCAAGGTGGAGGAGCTGAGAAAACCCTAGATAGCCAAGGTTCCATGCCAAAAGCAAGAATGCCAAGCACCAGAGGGATCACTCTGCGTATGGCACACTGTTGAGGGATTATTTTAGTTGTTTAGCAATGGTATATGCAAATTGATGAGAAATGATTCTCTGTTTTGTCTCGACCCACCAGTGTGGTGAAGAGTCACAATGGAGAGACAGACCAACATGCCGCGCAACCCAACCTTGGCGGTATGAAGAAGGTGTGTACGAGACCCGCCATAGCGCGACCTTGCTTTCCCCCACTAATTTAGCATCTCATGTGGCTGAAGGGTTGAGCACGGTACGGTTAGTGGGGTGGGTTTGTGAGCTTATAGGATTCTATTTTTATTGGAGGAGCTGGATGAGGAGTACTAACCCGCTGATCATCTGTACAACACAGAACCCTTTGTTGTGTTTGCCGATTGGGTATTGGTCCTTGCGCCGAACACTGTGTAGTGTCCTGCCCATATCGGTCCGTTAGTGGTCTATTAGTATATAGTCAGTGAACTTACCCTCAAGGTAAAACCGACTCCTGGTCGAAAGCCAGAGGCGCGAATCCCAGAGAAGGATATGTCGACTCGTCAGTGCGCGTGAATGCACATGTCGTAACAGGCATATACTTTGTTCGTTGCAATTTGAGCCTATGTCGGTCCCTGGTTGGTCACACAGGTGGAAACAAAGGCAGAGGCAACAAAACGGAGTTATGTTAAGTAGACTAGAAGTCAGGAGGAGAGGAATGGCTAACCTGAAAGGGTAAATAGAACTGAAGGGCCCCACCCCTTACGGCCTTGTCTATCAGCTTCCCCACCGCACTTAGTGTTAGCCATTCTTGGTGGCTAGCGGGGTATGCGAGGGCAAGATTCTTTTTAAATGGATTTAGGGAGAAGCATTTTTCGAGGGGAAAACCAAAGAGTTTTTGCTTTTGATATGAGTGTGGGTTGGCCCCTAAACATGAGTTTACGTCGGTTCATGAAGCCACAGCCTGTGTTTGGTGTTTGCATTGCTTTTTTGAAGACACTTTGTTGCCCCCCATCTTGCTGCTCGTTGACTATGGGATAGCCAGGGACTTACCAAGGGAGCTCCAATGTGAAGAGCTTGCAAGCCCAGAGCAAGACGCGGAGAGTCCCACTCTGGCCTGTAAGTGTGTGCACGCCTAATGATTGTGACCCAATTTATTTTGTAGTGTGCATGGTGATCTTGCTAATGGTGAGATGGTCGATCTTGGTGTCACACAGGTTCCGAACCGAGTCATTGAGTAAGATGCCACAACATAGCATGTAAGCGGAGAGGAAGCCCAATGGAGATTAGTGGTGGGCACCCCCTTTGAAAGCCTTGACACGGCAACAGCCGACTCGACTGCTCTACCTCAAGTTCAATTCAGGTAATTCGGGTTTAGCGCGACCTGCAGAGCATTGAAAGGGTAAGGGGGTTTTGAAAGGTTTGGCCATTATTATGAGTGGGGTACCTTGGGTTGGCAAGATCTTTTAAAATGAGGTAACCTAAACCTGTAATGTTCAACCCCAAGCCTGGTCGTTTTGGAGTGATGTGCATGGTTTATTCGGAAACAATCAATCTTGGTATTGGGCCCCAAACCGAGGTGCTCTATCTGCTTGTTGGCTCATATATGGCAAGCGCCAGTAACTACAATGAGTGGACTCTGCAAAAGCCACACGAGCACGTGGCTGGGCCAAGTGAGGGCGAAGAAGAAGTCCAGCTCTGGCGTTCCACAATAGTGATGGCATATTTCAGTGTTGGCCATTGGTGAGAATTCTATATATGGTGTGTCTAGTATCACATCAAGTATAGAGAAACATATAAGAGAGATGGGTGCAACCATGCGCTGAGTGAGCTGAGCCCAGCCGTGAGCCTCTGAAGGGTATAGTAATACAGGGCACCCTCAGAGAGAAGCGCTACTGTCCCACCTTTAGTTGCTACAGCATTGCTTTGGAAGGGGGGGCAAGCATACTGGCTTTTTGGGTGAAGTTTAATGAAGTTGCAATTTGAGTTAGTATATGTGTCGGGCTGAAACAAGATTATGTGGACATGTAAGTCGTTCACCCAAAGGCCCTAGTGTGTTTGTTGGTTGTCATGTGTTTGGATGTCACTTGTTGCCCCCCATCTGCTGTCATGGTAATGGAAG